>PVJN01007794.1:0-68036 GCA_004026805.1 Lasiurus borealis | reverse complement strand
CTCCCCTTCCCCCCAATACATACCCCTCCCTTGCCCCCTCCCGCCCAGTGTCCTGTATCCATTGGGTATGCTTTTAATTTACATGCATACAAGTCCTTCGGTTGATCTTTTACAAACCCCCCCCCCCACACACACACAACCTCCCTTATCTTCCCGCTGTAGTTTGACAGTCTGTTCAATGCTCCTTTGCCTCTATATCTATTTTTCCCCCCGATTTTTCTCTTTAAAAAATCTTGCCTCTGCAGACTAGAAATAAACCTATAAGAACAAAAAAATGTTTGAGTCCCAATTTCAATGTCCAACAGTTCCTTATATGTTTGTACATGTCAGCAATGGATCTGGATGGTGGACAAATGATGGCAATGCAGGTCCGACCCTCTCTGGTTTGGTCCTGGGCATCCTGTAGCGACACACAGCTGCTGACTGCTAGGATGGCAAGGCGTCCTCAGAGTCCTCCATCTCTGGACTTTTCTCCTGTCCTCATGGTTGGAGCAGACCCATCAAATTCCTCTCTGTTGCAGGAGTCCACGTGGTCTTAGAATTGTTTTCTGAACGTATACAAACATTCTCCACCAAAAGTTAATAAAGGAATTTTTTCTATAAAATTGACTTGGGGTCCTTTTTATTTTTACCCAAATGATTTTCCTTTGGCTTTTTTTGGCACCATGTGTGTTTTTCATGGGTGTCTTGTGCTGCCGAGCGGTGCACCTTTGGAGGTGGAGGTCCTGGGTCTGCGGATCTGCAGCTGGGGCAGCAGGATTTTGGGTCGTGGGGCGGTTCCAGGGCCTGTCTGGGTGGTGGTGCTGATGAGTTCCTTAAAAAAAAAAAAAAAGTGGAGGAATTATTTTAATAAAGCATTCTGCACCTATCATAATACCTGGCTCACACTAGAAGTATAATAAATCCTGTATTATTTTCTCACCCCTTGAATCCTCTCTTTGTACACAGGTTAGAAAGAAAGGAAATGGATGTATATTATAGCAACAGACTTTTGGTTACCCATAAAGAATTTAATGTCAAGAGTTAAAAACATGGACTCAACTCAGGCTGTGTTTGAATCCTGGCTGCACCACTTACGAGCAGAGTGACCTCTCTACATCTTCTTCTGGTCAGAGGGGTCATAGCCATCCTGAGGATTTAATGAGTTAATACATGGAATGTGTTTTGTACAGGACCTGCCAGTTAGTAAACATTGTTAAGTGGTGGTTATTATGAATTGCTGGATTTGCCTGTGAGAGCCCCTACATTCTCCTCCCACCCTCCAGGAGCTTTAGAAAGGGGCTCTGACAAGTTAGCAGTTTTGCATGATTTAGGAACTAAAGAGTCTAACAGCAGGTGGGCATAGCACATACCCTCTTTGAACTAACAAACAACACGATTCCAAAGAACCCAGCTTGCTAAACAAGAAGCATGTGGTTTGTGCCTCACATGCTAGTGAGAGAGAAGATGCACACATAGTAAACAACAATAAAAGGCCCACTGAAGGCTGGAGAGATTGGGCAGCAGGAGTTTTGATGAGGAATGCTGGATGACAGTGATGCGTCTAGACTTTCTAAATAAGAGACTTCCGGGGCAAGAATCTGGTTGGAAAGATGGCTAAGGGATTTTAATTGACATTTAGGTAGTGGGCTGAATGAATTTGGAGGCCACTTGAGAGGATGATGTGGGATGAGCTTAATCTTAAGGATGATCAGAATTTTTTTTTAATTTTTTAAAAATATATTTCTTTATTGATTTCAGAGAGGAAGGGGGAAGGAGAGAGAGATAGAAACATCAATGATGAGAGAGAATCATTGATGGGCTGCCTCCTGCACGCCCCCCACTGGGGATGGAGCCCACAACCCAGGCACGTGCCATGGGACCCTTCAGTCCGCAGGCTGACACTCTATCCTCTGAGCCAAGCCGGCTAAGGTGTATAATCAGGATTGAAAAAGTTGGAAATGAGAAAGAATGAGAGGGTGTATCTGGGAGAGGGAACCTTCAGAAGCTCAGATGCAGAGGCTGTAAAGAGCAAAGCCTTAAATTGGAGACTCAGAGTAAAGAAGCCCGGCTGGATTAGAGGTATCCTGTTAGCCAATCTCTCCCTCCGGAGGGCAGAATACCAGGTCCTTGTCCAGTTCTACCACTTATTCACTATGTGTGGTCGTGGACGAGTCATGCAACATCAGCTGCGGTTTCTTCACCCATGTTATCAAGTTAATACTGCTACCTCAAAAGCCTTTTGTGAGCACCGGTGATACACCGCACAATGATGACCTTGCACGCCATTGCTAAATCACAACAAGGATGCCTCAGAGGGCAGTAGGAAACACCCCAGGCTCCTTGTAAGCAGAAAAACAACTCCTCCCAGATGCATAAGCGGCCTCATCATCATTTTACTGAGTTCATATGCAAAATTCTGTGTTAGACGCTGGGGTTACAACTCTATTCTTCCTCCAAGATTGCTCAAACCGCTTCAACTGTAAAACCTTTGTTGATCTCCAACCTCCACACACTTGTGTAAGCATGTGGGACAATGCTTTGGGACTCTATTTTGAAAGGGAGGTTACACATTGGTGAGAAGCCAGAGTTCTGTGGTTAGAGAGGTCTGGAGATCCAGCTCTAGCACTTAGAAGCCCTGTGACTTTGGCAAAGTTGCCTAACCTCTCTGTGACTCAGTTCCTTCATCTGTAAAATGGGACAACCTTAATAGGAAAGCATTTAATATCAGGGCCTATTACATAATATTTATTAAGTACTGGTGATTATTAGTTGAATGAATGAATTATTTATTAAATGAATGAATGAATACATTTATACCCCAACCAGACAGAGAGCAGGCTCCTTGAGTTCAGGGAATTGTCAAATTCATTTTTAGGTTCATAGCACCTAGCACAGTGCCTGGCACATAGTAAGTGCCCGATAAATGATGAATGAATAAATGGATGAGTGAGTAAAAATCTGCCACTATCTCCAAAGAGGGTTTTTGTCACATGGAGACTGTTAATTAAGATTCGCTTGGTTGCAGGTAACATAAGCCAATAATAGAAAACTTAATCGAGAAAAGCCAATTTATTGGAATTCTCCTCAAGATAGGTAAGTGTTAGGACTCAGAAAAAAAATCTGAAACCTCAGCAACGAAAATTACAGACCTTTCTCTTAGCATTAATGTACTTCTGAGGCTCAGCTCGCAGCAACCTACAACTTCCATATTCCCTAGGTCAGTGGTTGGCAAACTCATTAGTCAACAATTGAAATTTCGTTTAAGAGCCCAATTTTTAAATATATTTTATTGATTTTTCACAGAGAGGAAGGGAGAGAGATAGAGAGTTAGAAACATTGATATGAGAGAGATATCGATCAGCCACCTTCTGCACGCCCCACATTGGGGATGTGCCAGAAACCAAGATACATGCCCTTGACCAGAACTGAACCTGGGACCCTTCAGTCTGCAGGCCCACAAGAGCCAACTTTTTTAAATTTAAACTTCTTCTAATGCCACTTCTTCAAAATAGACTCACCCAGGGTGTGGTATTTTGTGGAAGAGCCACAGCCAAGGGGCCAAAGAGCCGCATGTGGCTCTCGAGCCGCAGTTTGCTGTCCAGGGCCCTCGGTCAAACATAAACTACTAGAAAAGCGAAATCTGATTGGCCCAGTTTAGGGTCAGATGGCTAATGCTTGACCAATCAATCAATGATGGCCACAGCACAAAGTCAAGCTGCTGGAGGTGAGGACTGGGTTACAGAAAAGGATGGTTCGCTGCAGAGAAGAAAGGAACAACCTTATCACTGTCCAGGACAAGGAATGGGACTGGAAAGGACAAATAACCATTGCTTGGAATGGATATGAAAAGAGGAAGTTTCCAGGACAGTATTTTTTAAAGGGACGAGCAGAACTGCCGCCTAGGAAAAGAAATGAAGTGAGAGAAACCAGACCATTGAGCTGGGGAAGCAGCCCACTTACACTATCAGATAAAGGTCTTGGTTGTGTGCAGTGCAAGTTAAGGCTCAACCTAGGCCTCCTTACACAAAAGGGAGTTCATTGGGAGGTCATTAGCAGCTCAGAGCCCTGGCTGGAGGCTGAGAGACCAGGCTCAGACAAAGTAAGGCGCTCCAGGGGGCTAGGCAGCAAGGACCTCAGCAAGGGTTTGTGGCAGAAACTGGCTGGAGAACGAACCACCAAAATAAATGAGCTCCAACCAGCTCTTCCATCCTCGGCCTCTTGTCCAAGAGTCCAAGTCCCGGGAGAGATCATTGAGTGATGTTAGGTGACATTGGTCCAAATGGAAGGGTGGTGCAGACAAAAGAAGGATGTGCTTTCTTCACCTTCATGTGGGAGGTGCTTACAGGATTCCCCCTCCCAAAAAGAGGACACGAAATGAGGAGAGGATGTTCCCCAAAGGAAATTGGGGACATTCTAGAAAAAGGGGATAGATGTTGGACAGGCAAAAATGACCAAGGTGCACAATATCTGTTAAGATAGCAGACTTAGAGGCAATCTACTTCTGGACAAAACCCAGGGCTGGACAACTCAGAGATATTATCTGATCCTGATTGAGAGCATCATTTGGTCTTCCTTTTCCAAATTGTTCAGACTTTATTCATTCTGGGCATTATGCTGGGTGCTACAAATACAATGATAACCAACCAACCCAATAAACAACATGGGCTCTGCTTTCATGGAACTGCCATCCTGGCTTACAAGAAATGGACCTGTTATTGCCCTTTTTTATTACTTCTAAGATAATACAATGAATGAAGAGTTTACTTCTTCCCCTGGGTTTCTGGCCCTACACTTGCTGGAAAATCTTAGCTCACATTTTTGGACCATTTTCAGTGATAATATTTACATCTACAAACACTGAGTCAGCTTCAGGACCTGTTTAGAATTGCAGTATCATTGCTAGGCTTGAGCTGTTTAAAGGAAGGATGCATGCAAATAAGAAGCTTTAGGAGAAAATGATGGTTTCTTATTGGCTCAAGGTGCCCGATGAACATCCACTAGAGCAGTGGCTCTCAACCTTTCTAATGCTGCAACCCTTTAATACAGTTCCTCATGTGGTGGTGACCCCAACCATAAAATTATTTTCATTGCTACTTCATAACTGTAATTTTGCTACTGTTAAGAATCGTAATGTAAATATCTGTGTTTTCCAATGGTCTTAGGCTCATCGCGACCCACAGGTTGAGAACCGCTGCACTAGAGTGATTTTAATCTGTGTCTAACAAGGCTTTTGTAATTGGAGCTTGGAGATAAAACAGATGAGCATTCCAGGAATAGGCAGCAAGAGCCTGGCTCTCAACGGTAGGTCTCTGCCATTGTGTTTCCTCTGCCCTAGAAACGCCTCAGAGCCTCCTACTCAACTGCCATGCCCCACAATGCCACCCTGGACTTCCCGTGGGTACACATTCGACTGAGTGTTGTAATCATATGAGGCTCTGCCTCAGGAAGTGGACTTTTACTTCTGGCGCCAGGAAGGAGGAGAAGAGGTGGTGAGGCAGATAACAATTCGGATGGTAATAGTATTAGTGAAGACTTTCAGTTTTGAAACTAAATTCAGATTGGATTAAGCATAGAGATTTGTTGGTTTATATAACCAAAAGTACTAGCGTGGATGAAAGGGGCCACATGCCGACCTGACCAGCTCAAGGGAGGCCTGCATGGCAGTCTTGCAAACTCAGAGACCTAAAGTAACCACAAAGGATGGTCTGAAATTAAACTTTAACTAAACGCAGCTAGCCAGGTATTTTCACTGACAAGGTCAACCTTTACCTTAACTGAACCCATCTGTGTTTTTGCATCTATGATAACATACCCTTGAAATGTCTGAGTAACTTGTAACTTACCTTTTTCTGGAGCCCCTGGTTCACAACCAAATGTACTGGGCGTCAGGTCAGATACCACAAATTCCTTCATTATCATGTTAATTGTTCCTGCACCCACCTAAGTATGTGTCTATCATTTTACCTTTTTTAAAAAATCCATATTTTATTGATTTTTTACAGAGAGGAAGGGAAGGGATAGAGAGTTAGAAACATCCATGAGGGAGTAACATCGATCAGCTGCCTCCTGCACACCTCCCACTGGGGATGTGCCCTCAACCAAGGTACGTGCCCTTGACCGGAAATCTGGGACCCTTCAGTCCACAGGCTGACTCTCTATCCACGAAGCCAAACCGGCTTCGGCCATTTTATTTTTTATCCAATCCCAGGGATATCCCTGTTTTGCTTTATCTCACCTCCTTAATCTATCACCAATGAATATCATGTAACCCACCCATGTCCCTCCTTTGATCACAATGTATAAATACAAACGTCATCTGCCATTCTCCGGAGCATTAGCTCAATTTGAGTTCTGCTTCCCAGCATATGTCAACAGTTTGGCTCAAATAAAGTCATAAAAATTTTTTACAGGTTTCAATGGTTTGTTTATGTTAACACCATCTTTGTGACAGTGTGAGGATCAATTAGCATACCCCCTCTTTATTGATAGGATTATTGGCTGTACTTTATATCCCTGTGACTATTTTGAGTCTCTTAATCCCTTACCTTTTCCACCCAGCTCTCTAATATCCATCCCAACAGGGAATCATCAGTTTATTCTCTGTATCTATGAGTCTGTTTCTGTTTCATTTATTCATTTATTTTGGTTTTTAGATTCCATATGTGACAAAAGTATTTGTCTTTCTCTGTCTGACTTATTTTACTTAGCATAATACACCCATGTTGTCCCAAATGAAAACCACAAATAATATATTTATATATATATGTCCTTCCAGGAATGATAAATAGGAGGAACAAAGTAGTGAAAGAAGGGAAGAAAATTTTAGGCAAAATGAATAGCATGAGCAATCATAAGATATAAAGGAATACAGTGGTACCTCAAGATACGAGTACCCTAACATATGAGATTTTTGAGATACGAGCCCTCGAGCGAGCGATTTTTGCTTTGAAACACGAGCAACATTTGAGACACAAGTAATCGCGCGGATCAGCCGGCTGCACATGACCCACCAGTTTACCGAGACTCAAGTGTCTCATAGTTTCCCACGCCTCAAGGTTACGGAACGAATTAAACTTGTATCTCGAGGTACCACTGTATGTGGGTAGACAGCATAGCTACTTGTTATCTTTGGAGCAGGCTCCAAGAGGAGTAATCCCATAATGAAACAGAGCACTCACTATGTGCCACTTTATATCCAAGGTATTTGTGTACCCATGAGTGTTTGTTTTCTCACCCATTAATGGGAACTAGTGAAACATTCTTGGTTAGTTTATGGGACTATTTATGCATCTTGTTTGTTCATGTATTTGTATCCCATAGAATAGACCCAAGAATTCTAGATAACTCAGTGTCTCCCTACTTATCAGTTTTAAAAATAGTGAATTTATTTATAATTATGATAATAAAAAATCTAATAAAAAACTGAAACTATAATGTTGCTTAACATACAAAAAAACCTGACTTAAAACACCATTTTAATAGAATAAAGGACAAAAACCACATGGTCATTTTAATAAATGGGGGTGGGGGGGAAAGCATTTGACAAAATCTAACATTTCATGATAAAAGCACTAAGACCAGAACAGGAATAATAAACCAGAAATAGAACAGAACTTCTTCAACCTGATAAAGGGCACTTACAAAAACACCCTACAGTTAACATCATTAACATCATTCTAAATGGCAAAACTGCTTCCATTTTAAGACCAGGAATAAAACAAGGCTGCCTACTTCTACCAGCTCTATTCAACATTGTACTGGAACTTCTAGCCAGGGCAATTAAGCAAGAAAATGAAAGAAAAAGCATCCAGGTTAGAAAGAAAAAAGTAAAAAAACACACAAAAACCTCTATTTGAAGATGATATGATCTTATACATACAGAATCCCAAGAAATCCACTAATAAATTATTAGAACCAGGAAAAAGTTAAGTAGATTGCAAGATCCAAGATTAATATGGAAAAATCAATTGTATTTCTATATTCTAGCAATAACATTCTGAAAATGAAATCATGAAAACAATTTCATTACATTAGCATAAAATAGACTAAAATTCTTGGGGAAAATTAACTACAGAGCTATAAGATTTGTACACTGAAAATTACACATATTGAAAAACATTATGATGCAAATGATGGAAAAATACCCCACATTCAGAGGTTGAAACACTTAGTATTATCAAGATGGCAATGCTTCCCAAATTGATCTATAGATTCATGTAATCTCTACCCAAATCTCTTCTGCCTTTTAAAAGACATTAACAAACTAATCCTGACATTTATACGGAAATGCAAGGAACCCAGAGTAGTTAAAACAATGTTGATGAAGAAGAACAAAGTTAGAGGATTCACACTTCCTGATTTCAAAACTTACTAGTTACAGTAGTCAAGACAGGGTACTAGAATAAGAGTAGGCATATAGACCATAGAATTTAGAGTCCAGAAATAAACCCTAATATTTATGATCAATTGATTTTGCACAAGAATATGCAGATAATTGCACAAGAATATGCAGATGGGGACATAATTGGTCTAAGGTAATCATAGCCATTCAATTCCCTTTTACTAGGCACTTACTTTTTCAAACTCTCTTGCAGATAGAGTACATATGTGACACAGTTCTAGTCAATAAGATATAAGAGGAAGTCTACTGTGCAGACTGAGAAAGGGAGATTTTTCTTTATTAACAAAAATTAAACCTCTTTTCCATCTGCTCCCTTCCTTCTTACTTGCTGCTATGATGTGAGGGCATGATATCTGGAGCCATGGTAGGCAGAATGAGACCATGAACCAACAAGCACAGAATGAAAAGTCAACATGCTGAGAGGCAGAGCCAAAAGATGGAAAGAGCCTGGGTCTTGGATGACACAGCTGAACTGTCACACACTAGCTTCTGCCTGCTACAGGCTCCTTAAGGGAATGACGTATTCTAATGATTGAAGTCCCTATCATTTAGGTTATCTCTGATTTGCAGTCAAATACATCCTAACTCATACAGACCGTATACTACATTCATATAATATCAAGGATCCTAACTGAGGGCAGTTACTCTCAAAGCTCAGGAAGGAGGAACTGAAAAGCTGTCACATCTCAAGGCAATTTATTCTCTGTCCAGCCTCAACAGACCTGTTTCACTGATTGGATATTTATACAGCAAAGCCCTCCTGTTTGCATTTCCTGCATCTAAGAGACCAGCTCGGGCTGCAACGAATATCTCCAAAGTCTAGAAGAGAAATCAGGCTTGATCCAGTTGTTAGTTTGTACATCCCTGGTCCGGTTAACACCATGGAGGAGAGGTCACATGCTCAGACAAGGTTGCTGAGGGCCCATCCAGTGTGTGTGTGTGTGTGTGAGAGAGAGAGAGAGAGAGAGAGAGAGAGAGAGAGAGAGACAAAGAGAGAGAGAGAGAGAGAACACATGAGTTAAAATGATACCCCTAAATGTCTACCATATTAGGTGAGGAAGAAGGGGAAGCCATAAAAAGTCAGGTTAAGTATGTTAGGGAATGAATGGATGGGTAGGAGCCATCCAGCCTGGGAGAGATGACCAGGTTCTAGCAACAGATGGAAAAGCTGAGAGGTAAAAGCTCTTCCAGGGAGTAGCTGAGAAATTCCTTAGGAAAGAAGGAAAGATGCAATCTCCTAAGGACTTCTCTTGAATTCGTGTGGAAAAGAAGTGGGTAGAGAAATAACAATGAAGGAAAGGAGTGGCCCTAGAGAAAAAAAGTTGTCACTGAGAAAATGGAGGGTAGAATTAGTTGTCGTTCTAACCTTCCTAACACTGTGACCAAAGAAAAGAAAGTGAGCTGAAACCGGTTTGGCTCAGTGGATAGAGTGTCGGCCTGTGGACTGGAAGGTTCCAGGTTCGATTCGGGTCAAGGGCATGTACCTTGGTTTCGGGCACATCTCCAGTGGGGGGGCATGCATGAGGCAGCTGATCGATGTCTCTCTATCTCATCGATGTTTCTGACTATATCTCTCTCCTTTCCTCTCTGTAAAAAATCAATAAAATATATTAAAAAAAAAAAGATAAAAGAAAAGAAAGTGAAAGCCAGGAGTTCTGGTTATTTGGGACTGACTTCCCACAGAGGGAGTGTTCTTATAATTTGTGTGTATTTCCTGACAGTTGCTGGCAGCAACTTTTCTCTTTTGAAAAGTTCACGGAAACAGACTGAGGTCAGCCTGACCAGAGTTTCCCCACAGAGATAAGGACACTGTGGAAGCCGGCACATTGCCCTGAGGTGGCCAGGTTCCCACAGCACCTGCCCTCGAAGGGCAGCGGTCAGAGGGAGGCTGTGGGTGGGGCAATTCTGAGAAGGGAGAGTGGGAAGAGGGCGAGCTGGGACATGCTGGGGAGAAGGGTGTGATATCCAAGCTCAGTCCCCTCCCCCACCATGTCCTGGGAAAGGTCAGGGGTGAAAAGGATGAGCTGGCACAGACACTAGACCCAGAAACTAAAGGATGTGTTTAGAGAAAACACGGGAAGGAAGTGAGGAAGGCAGGATAGCAGGAACTTCGGAGTAACTGTTGGACAATTCTGGGAACACAGAGCTGGGCTTGATTTGACTCCAAGCCTCCCTCCCTCTTCCTCTGTGTTCCACGTAGTTCATCCCCACGGCACAGGGCCCCCGCACACGCACTTGCCACTGCTCCTCCTGTAGGGACCACGTCTGTTTTGTTCACTACAAAATATCCCGTACTATGCTCTGCATATAGGAGGTGCTTAACAAATATTATTTTAATAAGTGAACGGAAATTTGTAATTAGAAGAAAGGACCCAAGGCATAAACAAATGCATTGCTTGTCTAATAAGGGAGTACTGGGGGAGGAAAGACACTTTTATGACATTTCAGCTCTACCTTTGGCCTGTTACTGCTGGATTTATTTTGTGCTGGTAAAGGCTAAGGAAGCAGGAAAAAAGATTTGAACCATTGGACCAATGAGTAATTTCCCAAACTAAATTGTAGGAGGGGGACTTTTCGTTTAAATGAAATTTTATCTGGAAGCCTAAACAAATAAAAGAGATGAAAAAGAATAACAACGCCATAACTGGTTTGGCTCAGTGGATAGAGCGTCGGCCTGCAGACTGAAAGGTCCCAGGTTCGATTCCTCAGTTGCTGGCACATCCCCAGTAGGAGGTGTGCAGGAGGCAGCTGATTGATGTTTCTCTCTCATCGACGTTTCTAACTATCTCTCTCCCTTCCTCTCTGTAAAATCAATAAAATATATTTAAAAAGAAAAAAAGTAAAAGAATAACAGCACATACCAGCAGTGCTCTCCTGCCCCATCCTCACTGAAGGACTGGTTTGCAAAAACACTCATCAGATACTCCAGGATTACCAATAAAGAACCAAGGCCCTGGTGGTGGGTGTTAACTGAAATTACCACGGTAATCATTTCACAACATATGTATGTCTGGTCTTTGTACTGTACACCTTAAACTTACACAGTGTTGCATGTCAATGACATCTCCATAAAACTGAAAAACAAATTAATTATTTAATTAAAGAAAAAACCTGAGGGCCAGAGAGGCTAAGTGACTGATTCAGTGTCACACAGCATAGAAGGAAAGAAAGAAGGCAACAACAACTGAAAAAGCACAGGAGCTTCAGTAAATGGAACTTGAGGAAAGTATGGCCTATAGGCCATATTCTGCCTGTTGCCTGTTTCTGCACAGACTGAGAGCTAAGAATGTGTTGTTGTTTTTTTATGTATAATGGTTTTTAAAAAATCAAAAGAGGAATAATATTTTGTGACCAGTAAAAATTATATGAAATTCAAATATTGGTATCTATAAAGTTTTATTGGTATGCGGCCACACCTATTCATTGACTATTGTGGGTAAATTATAAGAGCACTTTGGTAATTATAGTTGACAATGCCAGCTTCTCACCAGGCCCTGTCCTCCTGCCTATTGTATTAGCTAATACTACACACTTTCTCTGTGCTAAATACCTATGCTAAATACCTCCCAAGTATTATTTCCTCTATAGAAGAGACTTCAGGATTTTTATCCCCATTTTACAGAAACTGAGGCTTAGGGAGACTAATGTCATACTATTAATGACTGAACAAGAAAGTGAGTGAGGTCAGGATTCAAACTCAGGTCAGGCTAATTTAATAGTGTATTTCTTTATTTAAAAAATTATTTTTATTTGTTTTTGAGAGGAAGGGAGAGGGAGAGAGAGAAACATCAATGATGAGAGAGAATCATTGATCAGCTGCCTATTGCACACCCCCTACTGGGGATTTAGCCCCCACCTGGGCATGTGCCCCTTAACCAGGATCAAACCTCAGATCCTTATGTTCACAGGCGGACCCTCTATCCATTGAGCCAAACCAGTTAGGGCGATAGTGTCTTTCTTAAGCAGCACACTGTATCTCCAGAGACTGGAGAAGGATATATCCCAGTCCATGTAATGTCCCTAAGAATGACACAGTGAATCAGTCAGGATCCTGTCGGTAAAAGGGAAATCATCCTGAATATCTGAAACAGAGGGATCTTAATTCAGAGAACTTAGTCTGCTCGGGCTGCCATAACAAAATACCACAGACAGGGTGGCTCAAACAGCAGACGTTTATGTCTCACAGTTCTGGAGTCTGGGAAGTCCAATATCAAGGTGCCATGAAGGTAGGTTTCACTCTGAGGCCTCTTTTCTTGGCTGCCATCCCACAATGACCTCTTTGTGCATGAGTGAGAGAGCAAGTGAGCTCTCTGGTGTCTCTTCTATTGGATCAGAACTCCATCCTAATGACCTCATTTAACCAGAATTACCTCCATAAAGGCCCCATCTCCAAAGTCACATTAAGGGTTAGGGCTTCAATATATGAACTTGATGAGGACACAAACATTGAGTCCATAATGAAGGGTAAAGAAGGGAGATTGTGTTATAGAGCCCACAGATGAAGGTCCATTGGTTTAAATAGAACGGTGATGTGTCTACCCAGGAGGAGCTAGAGGCACAGAGAAGATGCAGCAGCCATTGAAGATGCTGCCCAAGGCAGAGAGAGAAGGGGAACATACCCAGGGCTTTCCTCTTTTCCCAGCTTCGGATCTCTTATCTTCCAGAAGAATCTCTCAGGCAGCAGGAGCCAGCTAACTCAGGAGGTCCTGGGAAATGCAGTCTACAGGAGTCAGTTCCACTTTGACATGGAGCAAGGGAAAAAGGAAAATAGATCTGGGGGCTTGGAGTGGCCCCAAAAGTTTCATAGACTTCTCCCGTTCTATGCTTGACACACAAAGCTGAGGTCATTACTCAAGGGCTGTGCTGAGTGGCCTACCGAGAATGCACAGTAAATTAAACCAGTGGTCGCCAACCTATGGTCTGTGGACTATGAGGTCTGAAAGGTTGGCGACCACTGAGTTAAACTATAAATTCAATAGATCTGATGAAAATATTTCTGAACCATGTTTCTTTGTTAAAGGTGCCAAAGGCATATATAGTATGATCCCATTTGTGTGTGTCTTACAGTAACTTATACTAGCTGTGGTAATAAACCCCAAAGTTTCCACAGCCTGACAGATTAGCAGGTTCTTTTTTACTAACTTAACAGTCTAATATGGGTTAGGGATTCTTCAAGTGGTTCCTCTTCAAAGGGTGACTCAGGGATCTAGGATCCTCCCGTCATGTGGCCGTACTGTCTCAGAGTTTCCATGCGAACGTAGAAAGCCACACCAACAGTACAGGCCTGTGCAGAAGACGGGGCAGGTGGCACGAGGGGATTCTTCTGGAAGTGGAACACACCACTTTGCCACTGGAGCCCATGTCACAGATTTCCAGCTTAGTCGAAAGAGAGGCTGGGGAATGTAATCTCTCTGAAGGCCCAGGAAGAGGAAAGGGGGTTGGTGAGCACAGAGCCACTGTGTTAAAAAATAAGCAAACGTATGCTACTACTGGTGTACGCACACAAATGCTCCTGAAAAGATGCATAAGAAGTAGGACCAGCTGCAGAATTGGGGAGCCTAGCGCAAAGTGAAAATGCTAGATCTCCTCTTCAAAAATTATTAAGAATTTCCAGCCCTAGCTGGTTTGGCTCAGTGGATAGAGCATCGGCCTGAGGACTCAAAAGTCCCAGGTTCGATTCTGGTCAAGGGCATGTACCTTGGTTGCAGGCACATCCCCAGTAAGAGGTGTGCAGGAGGCAGCTGATTGATGCTTCTCACTTATTGATGTTTCTGACTCTCTGTCCATCTCCCTTCCTTTCTATAAAAAGTCAATAAAATATATTAAAAAAAAATTTCCAGATGGCAATGGTAGAGCATTAAACCAAGTGCCCAGTCCTTCTAAGCATGGGCTTGGCAACTGCTTAGTATACCTGTGAAGCTGTTAAGAAACTCCTAACATGATTACTACTGTGGAGTAGTCATTTCTGGGGGGGAGGAGGGGGCGCGCGGGAAGGGGGTTTGGGGAAGGGAAGTAGAATTGACATGTCATATTATATTCAGGCATACACTTTTGGGAGAGCCAGATACATCTATTACTGCAATAATTTAAAAATATTTCACTCATAATGGTTTTGAGCCAAGACTTACACAACCATCTTAAAGAGACAGAATGCCTTCTAGGTTAGCAGAGCTTGACCCAGTAACCTGACTGAAACCATTGATCTATCTCAAGAAATAAAATGTCTGTAGGAAAGGGGTTGGTCAGCAATCGGAATGTAAAAAAGGAGCTGCAAAAAAGCACACATTGACAGTTTCCATCTAAATTTTGTCCTGAGAGGGTGATATTATATATATATATAATATTATATTGTATATGTCTATAATTTTATGTATTTTATTAGTATATAATTATTTTATAAGTTTAAATTGATGGCATTTACATTACAATCAAGGAGAAAATGAGATGATTGCAATCTGTTGTGCTATCAGAGTTAGTGTTTTTGGTTTGTTTGCATATGTCTTGGTCAGAATAGGTTAGGCTATGCTGCCAAAATAGGTTAGGCCAGTGGTCAGCAAACTGTGGTTTGCCGCTCTGTTGACTAATGAGTTGCCGACCACTGGGTTAGGCTATGCTGCCATAACAAGTGATCCCAACATTTCAGTCATGTTACAAAGGTTAATTTCTCACTAACATCATTACCACTCACATTTTAAAAAATATATATTTTATTGATTTTTTACAGAGAGGAAGGGAGAGGGATAGAGAGCCAGAAACATCGATGAGAGAGAGACATCGACCAGCCGCCTCCTGCACCCCCCCTACTGGGGATATGCCCACAACCAAGATACATGCCCTTGACCGGAATCGAACCTGGGACCCCTCAGTCCGCAGGCCGATGCTCTATCCACTGAGCCAAACCGGTTTTGGCACCACTCACATTTTATTGTCAGATCACATGGTCAAGCCCGATGTCAACAAGGCAAGGAAACAGGATCCTATCCAAGGGAGAGGCAGTGAGTCCTCACAAACAACAGTACAGCCTGCCACAGCAAAACGCCGCAGAACTCGGGATTGGCAGAAAGATCTGGAGGAGTGATAAAAGCTCACCTGGCAATCTCAAGGACTCCCCAAGCGTGCAATAAAAATGAGAAAGCTTGTTTCAAAGTTGAATCACCAAGCACTGAGCTTATTACTTATCATAAATATAAAAGTCAGACTAGCTGCACACACCTTAGAATAATCACTACGTTTCCTATGTCACTTTTTTTTTTTTTTAGCATTCACTTTTTATTGTCCAACTGACTCTTACCTTGTGATAAGAACGTGTTTCTAGAAGATACACCTGACCTTGGCTCCTGTATTCAATTGAATGCAGAAGGGCACGGCTTCAGGGGAGAACCCACTTGGATAAGGCACCAAGCCTGGAATTTTCAGTCAGAACCAGAGGTACAGAGGTACAGTGCAGAGGTACAGCCTTCCTCATCAGTCAAAAAATCACGGCAGGAAAATTCATCCTAAGGACTGTTGTAAAGTCTGGCTGGCTAGTTATCATGTCCAAACATAAAAATAGAGAGGGCTTGGGAATCCCACTACCTGGAAGTGTCAGGCCAATGAAGTAAGTGGTAAAAATGTAACAAAGAGCAATTGACCCTCAGATTCATGCAGGCTGTAGGGAAGGGAGGAGACAGATAAATGTAAAGAATCTGCCCTAGCCAGTTTGATTCCGTGGATAGAGCATCGGCCTGCGGACTGGAGGGTTCCGGGTTGGATTCCGGTCAAGGGCACCCGCCTGGGTTTCGGGCTTGATTCCCAATGGGGGGCATGCAGGAGGCAGCCAATCAGTGATTCTCTTTCATCATTGATGTTTTGATCTCTCTCTCCCTCTCCCTTCCTCTCTGAAATCAATAAAAATATTTTTAAAAGAAGAATCTACAGCACTTATAAAGGGAGCAGGTGCTGTCCAGCTGTTGCTATGTAGAAAAAAGCCTATGAGATACCACCTCTCACTTGTCAGAATGGCTGTTATCAACCACACAGGAAATAACAAGGGTTGGAGAGGTTGTGGAGAAAAAGGAACCCACTACTGATGGGGTTGTGAACTGGTACAGCCACTATAGAAAACAGTACAGAGGCTCCTCAACAAATTAAGAATATTGCCAAAACCGGTTTGGCTTAGTGGATAGAGCATCAGCCTACAGACTGAAAGGTCCCAGGTTCAATTCCGGTCAAGGGCATATATCCTGGTTGCGGGCATGTCCCCAGTAGGGGGCATGCAGGAGGCGGCTGATCGATATCTCTCTCTCATCGATGTTTCTAACTCTCTATCCCTCTCCCTTCCTCTCTGTAAAAAAATCAATAAAAATATTTTTTTAAAAATTAAGAATATGGCTCTAACTGGTTTGGCTCAGTGGATAGAGCGTCGGTCTGCAGACTGAAAGGTCCCAGGTTCGATTCTGGTCAAGGGCATGTATGTACCTTGGTTGCAGACACATCCCCAGTGGGGGGTGTGCAGGAGGCAGCTGATTGATGTTTCTCTCTCACTGATGTTTCTAACTTTCTATCCCTCTCCCTTCCTCTCTGTAAAAAATCAATAAAATATGTTTAAAAAAAAAGAAAAGATGAAATATGGCCATTTGTGACAACATGGCTGGACCTTAGGAATATCACACTAAGCAAAATGAGTCAGAAAAAGCTAAGAACCATGTGGTTTCACTTCTATGTGGGATATGAAGCTCATAGATACAGACAACAAACAGTATGGTGGTTAGCAGAGGGAAGGGACTGAGAGGTAGCAAAGGGAAAAGGGGCCAAATATATGGTGATGGAAGGTGATGTGACTTTTGGATGGTGGGCACACAAGGTAATAGACAGAGCATGTATCACAGAAACATAGAGTTGAAACCTATATGATCTTATTAATCATTGTCACCCCAATAAATTTAATTTTAAGAGTTGCAAATCAAATTTGTATGTGAAATCTGCTGGGTTTAAAATACTGGTACTGATTCAAAATTCTGAAATACAGTGTGGGCCAAGTGAGACATTTTCGTAGGTTGTGTTTGGGGTTATCAGTCTGTAATCCCTGAGATCAGTAACCGTGGGAAAGATCTTGAAAGAGGGAGGAAAAATCTGGAAGGCCTAAAGGCCTAGAGGAGGAATCCTGAAAGAAGGACCGTGGGATGGGGCAGAGGTGGGGGAAGAAAGGGGTGTGGGCGGCTGTTGGAGGGGGAGGGGCCTGAGGGGAAAGACACAGATGGGGTATTGAGAAAGTTTTGTGACTTGTGACCTCTTCATTCTTCTTTTCAGAAAACCTTTAGGAAAATGGACTTTCAGCATGAGTGCTTCTGGAGTCAGCTTTGTGCTCTCTTTGTAGTACATTTTTTTTTTGCATTGAAATTTCTTTCTTCCTAGCTCTCTCATTTCCTCTCTCTCTCTCTCTCTCTCTCTTTCACACACACACACACACACACACACACACACACACACACGTGGCATGCTATACCCCAAACTGAAAGCAGTGGTTATCTTGTGACTGGTAACTTTCACTTCCTATTTTAAACATTTATGTGTTTGCATTTTTTTCCAAAAAATATTATTATTGATTTCCAAGAGGAAGGGATAGGGGAGAGAGAGACAGAAACATTAATGATAAAGAATCACTGATCCCCACTGGGGATCAAGACCACTGACAGGAACCAAACCCAGGACCCTTCAGTCTGCAGGCCGATGCTCTATCCACTGAGCCAAACCAGCCAGGACTGCATTTTGTTTTTTCACAAAAGGACATATTTGTTCATAATCAGGAAGAAAAAAATAACATTCTGTATTTCCATTTTGAAGGAAAAGAAAGGAAGAAATGAATGAAGCCTCACTCCAGATGGACAAAAAAGGAGTTATTTAATGTTTTATTGCCTAAACTAGAGAAAAGCGAGCCAAGGAGGAAGACAGACAGTAGGAGGAAGGATGAAGGGAGACAGGCTGGCAGCTGGTCCCACCAAGGAGGAAGGACAGAAGGACTTCGGGCCTGGGTTGGAAAGCAGCCCTCTGATGTCAGGCAGTTCTGAGGGAGCAGCCGGGCGTGTCAGCACAAACCCCGGGTCCTGGCCAGTTTGGAGTGAGTTAATTTAGAGATGGGGAATTGGGTACCAGTTGTGTTGGCCACCAGCACAAAGCTACACCCCATTTCTTACTCTCTGTGAATCTTTACACTGCAAAGTGTGCCCACAGCTTCTGTCCTCACATGTTAAGAATGTGTGACTGGCCCTAACCGGTTTGGCTCAGTGGATAGAGTGTTGGCCTGAGGACTGAAGGGTCTGATTCCGGTCAAGGGCATGTACCTTGCTTTCGGGCACATCCCCAGTAGGGGGCGCTGCAGGAGGCAGCTGATCGATGTTTCTCTCTCATTGATATTTCTAACTCTATCCTTCTCCCTTCCTCTCTGTAAAAGTCAATAAAATATATTAAAAAAAAAAAAGAAGAATGTATGGCTGGCTATGGTCAGGAGCAAGACTTTTAGCCTAAGGCAAGGAGGGACTTAGAATCAGGGTCTAGGCTTAAAGACTGGAGGAAAAGTGTAGCACACAAAGCCAGCCCTTCCCGCCAGCCATTGTGCAGGCAATAGATTGAGAACTCTCCAGACACCAGTGTTCCACGCTGGGATTTCAGCGACAAGAGGACAGGATTCTAAGGCAGGAAACAAGAGCTGCCGTTGAGGAGGTGGCTTGCGGTCAAGAGAGAGCACTTGTGACCACAGTGCTCTTTCACTTGCTGTCCATGTGATGGTGGGCATGTGACTAACCGTCTCTCTGTTTCCTCATCTAAATGGGTGTGAAAAGTTCCTGGCTTTTAGGGTTATTATGAGGATGAAATGAGATCATGCTTCTCGAATCCTCAGCTGAGGGGCTGGCATTCAGCGCACCATCTGTGCTGCTATTACTCTGCACAAAGGTGGTGAGTGGAACCCACAGGGGGTCAGCTTTGGAGCATGAAGTGGGTCATTATGAAGGAATAAGAGTTTGTTGGGAAAATGTGGGTAGTTTATCGCCAGCAAAAGAAGAGAGGCACCAAATATATATATGGTGTTGGTGCAGAGTAAGGACTTAAGCACAGGTGGGTGTTCTGTAGGGAAGCAGAGGTGGTGAGAGGAGGTGGTGGCCCTGTGTGTGTGTGTGTTGGGTAGGGGTGGGGGTGTTGGGTAGGGGGAGGTACTGGCTCTGAGTGGCCCTGGAAATGTCAGCTGGCTTTGCTTTTGAGGTTTCTAAGCAAAGAACAACAGGATCAGCTATGTGTCCTGAAGAATAGGTCTGGAAGAGGTGTCCGTTTGGAAGTGGCCAAGAGCTGCTGGCTGTTGTCTCCGGACTGGTCACTAGAGGGAGGCCTGGGCTCAGAAGTGGTGCCCCACTGCATATTGTTGAGGGGCTGCTGGTCCCTGACCCCCGGGAAGGGGCGCCCCAGGGGCAGCCAAATCCCAGCTCCCATCAGTCCCTCACACAGCCGAGAGAGATTTGCTGGATTATGGACAAGGGCGCTGGCAAGTTAGTAAGAAACGCCTGATGTGCTGTGGGAACCTTGACCTCCATGCACCTGACAAACGACCTCTTTTCACCCTCCCAGCTCAGCCTCCTTCTCTTTCTGTCCCTGCTGCTGGCCCATGTCAGGTATGGACACCCCAGCTGGGGCCAAGTTTTCTCCTCACACCCACAGGCAGCTGCTGTGGACCTAGGGGTGTACATACACTGGTCGGAAGATAGATGAAAGGTAAGGACTCCACCGGCCCAGAGAGCAGGCTGGGCCATTTGGGAAGAGAATCCTGGGTGCCCAGAGCACAGAACAAAAGGGGTTGAGGGCTCTGGGTAGGCACTTCCCTCAGGCCTGTGGAAGAATTGCCTCCAAGGCAGGGTCATGGTCAAAGGACAGACCCTGCATGGAAGAATCTTGCACACAATGTGCCCAGCATGGTGCCTAGCAATTAGTGGGCTTTTAACAAAAGCTACTTGGACAAATGAGTTCTTCTTCAACTCTTAACTAGCGTGTGTGTGTGTGTGTGTGTGTGTGTGTGTGTGGCAGAGTCCAGTCACTTTCCTTTGTTGAGAGCTCTGTGTTGTTTTTATTATATTTGTTTATTTTTAAATACATTTTTAATAATTTCAGAAAAGAAGGGAGAGGGAGATAGAAACATCAATGATGAGAATCATTGATCGGTTGCCTCCTGCATGACCCACACTGGGGATCAAGCCCACATTCTGGGCATGTGCCCTGTCTGGGAATTGAACTGTGACTTCCTGGTTCATAGGTCAATGCTCAACCACAGAGCCACACCAGTGAGGTGAGGGCTCTGTGGGGTTTTTTTTGTGTTTTTTTTTTTTAATTGATTTTTTACAGAGAGGAAGGGAGAGGAATAGAGAGTTCAAAACATCAATGAGCTGAGACGGGTTTGGCTCAGTGGATAGAGTGTCGGCCTGAGGACTGAAAGGTCTCAGGTTTGATTCCGGTCAAGGGCATGTACCTTGGTTGTGGGCACATCCCCAGTAGGGGGTGTGCAAGAAGCAGCTAATAGATGTTTCTTTCTCATCCATGTTTCTAACTCTCTAACCCTCTCCCTTCCTCTCTGTAAAAAATCGATAAAATATATTAAAAATATATTAAAAAAAAAAAAGAAACATCGATGAAAGAAAAACATTGATCAGCTGCCTCCTGAACACCCCTTACTCGAGATGTGCCCATAACCAAGGAACATGACCTTGACCAGAATAGAATCTGGGACTCTTCAGTCCCAGGCCGATGCTCTTTATCCACTGAGCCAAATAGGTCAGGGCTCCTTCTTATTTTTTAAAATTGATTTTAGAGAGAGGAAGGAAGGAAGATGGAGAAAGAGAGATGGGGGGACATTGACTTGTTGTTCTGTTTACTTATGCATTCATTGGTTGATTCTTTAAAAAAAATATATATATATATATATATTATTGTTTTTTTACAGAGAGAAAGGAAAAGGGACAGAGAGTTAAAAACAACAATCAGCTGCCTTCTACACATCCCCTACTGGGGATGTGTCTGCAACTTAGATACATGCCCTTGACCAGAATCGAACCTGGGACCTTTCAGTCCACAGGCCAACTCTCTATCCACTGAGCCAAACCTGTTAGGGACATTGGTTGATTCTTGTATGTGCTCTGGCTGGGGACCGGACCTACAATCTTGGTATATCGGGATGATGCTCCAACCAACTGAGCTACCCAGCCAGGGCGGACTTGCTTGCTTCTAAAGAATAAAATGTAAGTGATGGCCTCTGAGGGCCTATCCCATACTTGACCCATGACCTCTGTCTTCCCTGTGGGGTTGGCATCTTCCCAGTAGTCTTAGTCTTCTGCTCCCTCCTGTGTGTCCTGGGAACTCTTTATTCACTTGGTGCTTTGCACAGTGCTCTGCACGTACCAGGCCCTCCCTCTCTCCTCAGGACAGAATGAAAATCGAGATGCTTCACCCACGGCATTTTGAAACTGAGGTTTTATTTTCTCTTTAGCTCTTTTTTTTCCCCCTAGCCTTTGGGCAGGTACTGTTTTGTTAAATCACCAATGCTAATGGATTCAACCATCTTCACAAGACTACCATATAGATGTGAAATCATTACTCCTCTTGCACAAAGACCATACCATAAAGATTCATTCCATTTTGTGGGTGGGGATGTGGTTGCAAATTACTTAATGATCCTCAAACTATGGCAGAAAGCCAGAAGAGAATGGACGATCCTGTCATCCATTTTCATAGCTCAGCAATAACATGTCCGTCTATTTTAGATGTCATGCTACTTGCCCACAATATCACCAGTTAACATTGGCACATCTCTAGCCTTGGACATCCCAATTTACATTTCCTGACAGTTGATTTAAAAAAAAAAAAAAAGCTTGCCACAATTTAATATTCCAGATTGTGACCTTAAGGTCATCTTCAACTGAATGAGGTGTCAACAGAATCCTCATCACTCTTTCATGTCTTTTAGATTCACCCATTCATTTATTTTATTTTATTTTTTAATATACTTTATTGACTTTTCACAGAGAGGAAGGGAGAGAGATAGAGAGTTAGAAACATCGATGGGAGAGAAACATCAATTAGCTGCCTCCTGTACACCCCCCACTGGGGATGTGCCCACAACCAAGGTACATGCCCTTGACAGGAATCAAACCTGGGATCTTTTGATCTGCAGGCTGACGCTCTATCCACTGAGCCAAACCGGTTTCAGCCATTCACTTATTTTTAATATTTACTAGAGTGGCACATGAACACAAAGTATAGGATTACACAGAGTGAAAGGTGCCCGTGGTCATTTGTTTGAAGGCTACAAATGCTTCCCTTCCCAGTGGAAATTTTTGCAATTCATCTCATCAAGAGGTAGTCTCTTTGCTCACTCCTCGAGACTGGGCTGACCTCCTCTGTGCTCTGGCCAAAAGCAGGTGCAGGTGTGGTATGGTCTGGGCCCTCAGAGGTCGTGCTGCTTCTGCTCTCATCACCCGGGAATGCTGCCAGGACACCACGAAGGAAGTCTGTCTAGCCCACGACAGTAGGAGGTCATGTGGACTGAGACCCTGGTGGCAGCCATCACCATGGTACAGCCATAGCAGTGAGCTCAGGGCAACCCAGCACAGGCCTTAACCTAGTCAGCCCACAGGATCTGGAAAAATAATACTGTCCTTGTAAGTCACTAGGTTTAGGGTGGTTGGTTATACAGCAAAGGATAACTGAAACGGTTCTTCTCACTCCTCTCTTGTTAATCCTTACCCGAGGATACTTTTCCAGTGATTTTTATTTTTTAAATATATTTTTATTGACTTTCCGGAGAGGAAGGGAGAGGGATAGAGAGTTAGGAACATCCATGAGCTGCCTCCTGCACACTTTCTACTAGGGATCCAGCCTGCAACCAAGGTACCAGTACATGCCCTTGACTGGAATCGAACCTGGGAAACTTTAGTCTGCGTGCCGACGTTCTATCCACTGAACCAAACAAGTTAGGGCTTTCCAGAGTGGAAAGGAGGGGGAGAGACAGAGAAAGAGAAACATAGATGTGTGAGAGACACATCAATTGGTTGACTCCTGCATGCTCCCTGACCAGGGTCACTCCCTGACCAGGGCCTGCAACCAAGGTAGGGCCCTTAACAGAAATTTAACCGGGGACCCCTCAGTCCACAGGCCAACACTCTATCCACTGAGCCAAACTGGCTAGGGCTCCTCATCCCTCTCTTGATCCCACTCTTCTCAGACCTTTCCCCACACATTATAAAAATCCATGTGTATATAACTACACAAAGGTGAGAAACACCTAAGTGGATCATACTTTACATCCTGGCCCATTTTCATGTGAATAGATACAGATTACATACCTAGAATTCTTCCTTGAGAATGTGCCGCCATTTATTTGCCTATTCCTTATGAATGGACATCTAGGCTATTTCAGATTTTTTAGTTACAGAAAACGTTGCAATAAATATCCTTGTGTCTTCATGCCTCCCTGCCCTAATCCATCCTGTCAACCACGACCCGAGTTAAGGGAGGGGTAGAAACAACCACATTGGGTGCTGAGGCCGCTGGGTAAGTACCTGTAGGGTGTTGACCAAATCTCTGTCCCCTCAAGAAAACAGAGAAGCGTCTGTGCACAGGGCCAACACTACCCTCCCTCTGCTCCCCACATCCCCCTGGGAGTTATTAAACTTGGAGATGACATACAAAGGAGATTCACAAAGGAGCATGAAGATACACTGAATGTGAGGAACCGAACATGGGAAAAGCATAGGGACCCCAGCGGGCTTCTATGCTGGCCTGTCACAGGATTTGCATTCAAATGGCACCCTCAGCTCCCGGAGTGCAGTGCTGGCTGGGGTGCTCTCGGTGTCTCTGTGATTGGCCGCGGTGCTGCAGGAAAGGGTCTGAGTGCCGTGTCTGTGTTGGGTAGGCGGGCAGACCTTGGCTCCCGCAGAGGGTTTCTGCCGGAGGTACATGTGCATGCTGTGGGGCTGCTGACAGGGTGCTTTACGTGCCTGACTCCGAATGTGACCACACTCAGGTATGTGCTGCTGTTAAATGAAGCGAGGCATTGCCATGGCAACACAGCTCTCTGCTCCCAGCCAGATGCCAAGCCCTTAAATTATATTTTTCTGGCTGAAAGCGCCTCGATTGCCTCTGGTCTCCAAAGCAATGGGACTGTTGGGGGCACCAGATGCCTCACCCTCATCTCCAACCTTTCAACAATGCCCAAGAGGTGATAAGACGGGGAGATGTCGCTGGGATGCTGATGAATTTTGTTAGGGGGAGCATCTGGGAGTAGGCTCTGCGGAAGGGGGTTGGGGAGAGCCATGGGCAGGCCCCACCTTTATTTTTTCCTGGTCCAGTGATCTGGAGTTAACATTCTCCAGCACTTCATTCTGGAGAAGGAAAACTGTGCAATAAATGTCAATAGGGATGCTAATAGTTTCTTCAGCTAATCATTTCCTCTCCTTCCTTTGTTGTTTTTTTTTTTTAAATATATATTTTATTGATTTCAGAGAGGAAGGGAGAGGGAGATAGAGATAGAAGCATCAATGATGAGAGAGAATTATTGATCTGCTTCCTCCTGCACGTCCCCTACGAGGGATTGAGCCTGCAACCCAGGCATATCCCCTGACCCGAGTCAAACTGTGAGCTTCTGGTTCACAAGTAGATGCTCAGCCACTGACCCACACCGACCCGGCCTTCCTTTGGTTTTGAAGAGGAAAGTATCCCTGCCTCCCTGGTCACAGCTGACTGGACTGGGGGCAGGCAGCTGACCTGAAGAATACCAAGCTGGCTTTCCTCCAGCAAATTGGATTTGGACTGATTATCCGCACGCGACCAATCAGGGAGGTCGAGGACTGAAGATGCCACAAGGGGGCAGCCAGGTGTAAGAGAAATCAGCAAAGAGGATCCAGTCAGAAGTGGTCCTGATGTCGGCTCTGAATCCAGTTCACAGGGAGGCTGGGTGCACTTTCAGCTCTTGATCGCTTTTTGTAATATGATAGGTGTGTGTGTCTTATAATGGAATGATCCCTAGTTAACCCGCGAGGCGAACTTGGATGCTGGAAGTGTCTTTTCTAGCCACATCCCCAATTAGCATAAGCAGAGATCTCTCAGAAAAGGCTGCACGGACACCAGTATATACAAAATGATGCTGTTACCTTTCTGCAATCATTTTCATAGGTCTTCTGTGATATGCAATGCCACATTAAAAGTATGACAAAGAAAACTTTCCTCAATCATCCAATGTTTTATTGGGCAGTTACTATGTACCAAACAGTCTTTTATTTTATTTTTAAACATATTTTTTATTGATTTTTTACATAGAGGAAGGAGAGGGATAGAGAGTTAGAAACATTGATGAGAGAGAAACTTTTATAAACTGCCTCCTGCACACCTTCTACTGCAACCAAGGTACATACCCTTGACTGGAATCAAAGCTGGGATCTTTCAGTCTGCAGGCTGACCCTCTATCCACTGAGCCAAACTGGTTAGGGCAGCAGTATTTTATTTAAAAATATTTTTTTTATTTATTTCAGAGTGGGAGAGATAGAAACAGCTATGTAATAAAGAGGGAATATGCTAATTGACCATTACTCCATCACAAAGATGGCTGCACCCACACCTGAGGCCAAGTTCCCATAAGGAGCCTTAACGAGCAACCAGTAGGGACCTGAGGCTATGTCCTCCTCCACCCCTATGGGGCTTGACAGGGGACCTTAGGCCACACCTCCCCACCTGGCAGGGCTTGATGGGGGACCTCAAGGTGTGCTTCCTGTGCTGGAGCTGGGCTAGGGGACCTCAGGCTGCTCCCCCTGCCCCAGCACCAGGCCAGGGAACCTCAGGCTGCAACCCTTACCAGATGGGGCTTAACACAGGACTTTAGGCTGTGCCCCCCCATCCCGGCACAGGCCAGGGGAACTCAGGCTGCATCTCCCACCCCAACACTGGGCCAGGGGACCTCAGGGTGTGCCCCCCTCCTAGTGGGGCTTGACAGAGGACCTCAAGGCATGCCCACGCACCCCAGTCTGGGCTGGGGGACCTCAGGCCATGCCACCCATTTTGTCACGGGGCCAAGGGACCTGAGGCTACGTGCCCTGCCTGGTGGGGCTTGACAGGGTGGGAGTGGCCAAGTCTGGATCTAGCCCAATGGGCGGGGGGAGGAGGTTGGCTTGGTCTGGGTCTCACACAATTTTGAGGTTCATGTGGGTGGGTGGGTGGGGACTTGACTCTGAGTCCCCTGGTGCACCCCAGACTCTGACAGGAGAAAGGTTTTTATATACAATTTACTAATTTTCTTCCATCTCTGACACTTCTATTATAGAGAAAGGGCAAAGAGCAATATTTAATTATTTCCTCTAATTAACCCCCTTTTAATGTGCACGAATTTCATGCACTGGGCTACTAGTAATAGGATAATATGCAAATTGGTTGGAATGCCGTCATGTAATGACGGATCAACAGGCTGCATCTCTGCCCCCTGCTCAGGCCGTTACAAGGCCTGGGTAGGTAGAATAGGATATGATAGGAGGGAATAAGAAAGGAGAGGCAGAGGAAGGCAGGCCTGCATGCAGACAGGCTGAGAGGAGAAATAAATACAGAAAAGGAACAAGAAAAAGATGCAGGAAAGGAAAAGGAAAGAAAACACTGGGCTGCATTTGGGAGGGGAGTGGCAACCATGGGGGGCGGAGCAGGTGTGCTCAGTAAGGGGTGGGGCACAGGAGGTGTGGAGTGGGGAACCCTGCCCAGATGCAGGAGGAGGGCAGCAGCCCCAAGCACGGGCCGTTGGGATGGTGGGGTGTTCGGTCAAAGGCCTTCCTGGCAGAGGTGCTTCTGCTCTGTGGCAGCAGTGCCACACGCGCCTCAGCCACCCTCGCTGGGCCGGGCATCCCAGGCTGGCAGGGGAGGCATAGCTTAGCTGCGGCAAAATCAAACCCTAAGGAGGGTACCCCTTTCATCCCCGTGGACTGGACCCTAAAGACGCTGGCTAGGGTTAGGTTGGTGGCATGTTAAGTGTACTTTGTTGACTGGAAGTTGGGGCATCAGAGCAGGAAATGGGAAGAGGATGGCAGCGGGGAGGCTGGGGAAATGGGATGGCAAAGGCCTGGCCGGGGCTGGCCCCCGGCTGGGAGTTAACACCCCCTCCTCCAACAGAAGCTTTAATATCAAAGTGCACTCAGCTGGGACTGGAAACAGGTTCCAGAGAGGAAAGGGGAAGGTTTAAAAGAGAAACCAGTGAACATGGCTGGGGGACGGGGGGTGGGTAATAACAGGGAAGGAAGGAGGGAGGCAGGTTGCAGGCTCACAAAGGAAAGGTGAATGTGGAGAAGGGTAGGAAGAGTAAGAAGGAAACAGACATGGGGAATGAAGGGAGAGAAGGGAGGAGGAAGGGAGGGAAAGGGGCTGCGGGAGGTTCAAAGGAAGGGAAGGAAAGCAGGAAAGAGAAGGATGCTCAAATCGGATGAGGCCAGGAAAATAGTTATATAAAAAAAAGAAATTGCCGAAACCGTTTTAGCTCGGTGGATAGAGCATCGGCCTGCGGACTGAAGGGTCCCAGGTTCGATTCCGGTCAAGGGCACGTACATTGGTTGCGGGCACATCCCCAGTAGGGGGCGTGCAGGAGGCGGCTGATCGATGTCTCTCTCTCATTGATGTTTCTAACTTTCTATCCCTCTCCCTTCCTCTCTGTGAAAAATCAATAAAATATATTAGAAAAAAAAAGAGAAACAATGTGAAGATGGGGTAGTTTAAAAAATGAAGGGTTAGTAAGAAAATTAGGTACAGGGTGATTTTTTAAAAAATGTAGTCAGACATTCCCCGAGGGCTCCCGGACTTTAAAAGGGCACAGGCTTGGCTGAGGGCCCTCTACCTATGCACACATTTCTTGCACCAGACCTCTAATCAATGATAAGAGAGAATCATTGATTGGCTGCCTCCTGCACATCCCCAACTGGGGCCTGAACCTGCAACCTGGGTCTGTGCCCTGACCAGGAATTGATCTGTGATCTCCTGGTTCATAGGTTGACACTCAGCTGCTGAGCTACACCGATCAGGCAGCAGTATTTTGTTTGTCAGTTTGTTTATGTTGTTGTTAATCTTTACTTGAAAATATTTCAATTAATTGTTTGTTTTCTTTAGGGAGAGTGGAAGAGAGAGGGACAGAGAAACACTGATTTGAGAGAAACACATCGATTGGTTACCTCCTGCATGAGCCCTGACCATGGCCGGGGCCAAGGAGGAGCCTGCAACCAAGGTATGTGCCCTTGACTGGAATCAAATTTGAGACCTTTTTGTCTACAGGCCAAAGCAGTATTTTAATTGATTTTTTTTTTTTTACAGAGGAAGGGAGAGGGATAGAGAGTTAGAAACATCGATGAGAGAGAAACATTGATCAGCCTCCGGCACACCCCCTACTGGGGATGTGCCCACAACCAAGGTACATACATGCCTTTGACTGGAATCGAACCTGGGACCCTTCAGTCCGCAGGCCGACGCTCTATCCACTGAGCCAAACCGGTTTCGGCAGCAGTGTTTTAGATGTCAGAAAATATCAGTGAACAAGACAGAAAAAATGCCTGCCTTTGGGGGCTTATTCTTCGGAGGATACAGATAATAAGAGTGAACAAAAGATGTAATAGCAGACATTGCTAAGGGCTTTGAACACAATAAATGAATCTCTCAATATGCATCATACAGAGCCATAAACTATTACAGTTCTCACGTTTCCAGACATTTTTATTCCCACAAGACTGTTGACATAATAGAGGTAATAAGTGGTCTATTAGTGAGACAGAAGGGAGAGAAGCTAACTGTGCCTCGTTCCTTGTCAGCTTTTAGGTCACTTCCTGCAGGAAGCCTTTCCCTACCAACTGTGGGGTAAGTGCTCCTTCCGTGGCACCTTGTACTCGGCCCCTGGCAGCCTAGTTTACAACCTGTGTATGTGGGTGTTTTTCCCGCTCACTGTGGGACCAGCCCTGTGGGGAGAAACAATGCCTGTCACAAGCATACAACACAGTGACTCACGCTCACAGATGCTCAGTAACGGCTGGATGAATGCTGCTGCCTGACCGACATCAGAGGCTGATATTTCTTCTTTTCTTTTTTTTTAATATATTTTATTTATTTTTTTACAGAGAGGAAGGGAGATAGAAAGTCAGAAACACCGATGAGAGACATTGATCAGCCACCCCCTGCACGCCCCACTGTGGAGATGTGCCCGCAAGCAAGGCACATTGCCCCCAACCGGAATTGAACCCAGGACCTTTCAGTCCACAAGCCGACGCTCTATCCACTGAGCCAAACCGGTCTAGGCGGCTGATATTTCTTTTACCCTCATAGGCAATTGTTCCACCACACGTCCCTTCCTAAGGCAGGAGTAGTTGGTTAATGATATGCACATGGCATGACTACCCTCAGAGAGAAGAAAAACCTTGCGTAGCCAGAAACCCAGAGGAGATGGTTTGTTCACTCCTTCCCAGCTGTTGAGACTGGAGCCTCGATGTTGAGCACCTCAAAAAACGAAGAAGCAACGTCTGCAGGGCCTTTAGCTGGTGCTTGGTCACTGCTGATGGGAACAAAGGGAAGCAGCCACCGCTGGGTGGGCACACCTGCAGGCTCCATCTCTCTGTGGGGAACAGACGGTCACCACTAACACCAGGGAACACACAGCACACTCAGGACACGCACAAGCTTTGCCTCTGTTCTCTCACTCTCACCAGAGAACTCACAGAAATAAAAAATGTTGGGGCTGTGTGGTCTTCAGCGCTTCTGCCAGCCATGTCCCTGGAATAGTGTTTCTTTTCAGGGGACGATGGCCATCTAATATCGGTTCCACCTTAAGGCTGACCTAGTAACCAAAACTCACCTCTGATATTTGCATGGGAGAGGTAGGTCAAGGTTTCTGGGCACAGCAAGCTCTCCGAGCTTAGGATATGCAGAAATACGGTGGAGCTTGTCCTCTTGCCTGTGTAGAGGACCCCCCGCCTAGCCATTTGTCCCCCACACCTTGAGTCCAACTGAGAATCTAAAGCCTCTGTAGCCGCAGCTGAAGTTTCTTTCTGCATCACTTAACACAGCATCAGATCTGATCTATAACAGAAAACTTCCAGAGTTAAAAGATGAAGCCCCTTAATGTTTTATTACTACACTAGTAATAAAAAGTTTGTGCACCTTAAAAGGAACTGCGGGCCATGAGGCTGCGGTGGGCACAGGGGCGTGTCTTGGCTCTTCCTCCTCGCCCCTGTCCGGCCCCTCCCGCTGCAGCCCCCAGTCCTGTCTGCACTGAGAGCACGGGCTCCACTTGCACCCACTGATGGCACAGTGATTGGGGCTGGCGCTAGTAGCAGGTGGGAGCACCAAGGGCAGCAAGATCGCGGTGTGCAGGAGCAAAGAATTTTCAGTAACCGCCAGAGGCTCACCCTGATGTCAGCAACTGGCAGACTGCTTGGTCTGGCTTCCCCTTCTCCCCCTTCCTGGCACACCATCCCCTCGCAGCCACACTCACCATGTTCTACGCATACCCCTAGTGGTCAGCGCATGTCATAGCCACTGGTTGTTCAACCATTCAGTCTATTAGCCTTTTATTATATCCGATATGATTCTTTTTTTAAAAAATATATTTTATTTTTTACAGAGAGGAAGGGAGAGAGATAGAAAGTCAGAAACATCGATGAGAGAGATATCGATCAGCCACCTCCTGCATGCCGCACTGTGGAGATGTGCCCGCAAGCAATGTACATGCCCCCAACCGGAATCGAACCCGGGACCTTTCAGTCCGCAAGCTGACGCTCTATCCACCGAGCCAAACAGGTCTCGGCAGATATGATTCTTTATAGGATTTTCTATGCATAATTAAAACATTCCTGTAATGCATAAATATATTCTTATAAAAATATCACACAACACAAAAGCATCAAGAATAAAGTCTTTCTACACCTTCCAATATCTCTTCTTCCAACTATTACATTTGGATGTATCCCTCCCCCATGTACTTATACATATGTATGCATATTCAGAAAATAGTCTTGTTTAGTTTTTATGTATTAGTTTTTTTTACTTACATAACAGTTACATAGTTTTTACATTATACATATAATTTTGCATTTCATGTTTTTCAATAGCCAGTGCATCTTGGAGTCCTTTTCATGTCAGTACATTCTTGTGAAGGGCTACATCGTATTAATGCATCATAGAATGTATGAACATAATTCAAATAATTCTTTTCCTACTGATTAAAATTTAGGCTGTTTCCAGTTTTCCACTATTATGAACAACGTAATAACAAACACCTTTTTACACATTTCATTGTGTCCCTGTTTAGACATTTCCATAGGGAAAATACCTAAAATCCCTGGGTCAAGATTTAGATAAACACTGATAATAGCTTTATAAGTTTACATTCCGAATAGCTTTGTCAATTTACATTCTCACAGTAGTGAACAAGTGCCCATTTTCACATATCCCACCATCACTGGACATTCATCCATTCAACAAATAGGTATTGAGCAACTACAATGTGCCAGGCACTGTTCTAGAAAACTAGGGCACATCTACCCCTTGTGCACCTACATATAGCCCGGTAGAAAACACTAATTATCATTTATCAAATTCTCCTAAAATGCATAATTTTCTATGGGGACATGTGTAATACTTTTAATAATAAATTTAAAAAGACATTTTTTATTTTATCACTTATGTAGAATTTTGTCATAAATATTATGAAAAAAACAATATGGTAAATTAGAAATGCCAGCGGGACTGAGATTTGGAATAGTCAAATATGAGCCTTCCTTGAGGGACATGAGTTCAAATCTTGGGAGTGTTCTAGGCGAAGGAAACAAACAGCCGGGAGCAGAGAATTGACTAGGAATGTGCTGGGCCTGTTCAGAGGTGCAGCAAGGAGGAAGCATGGCTCGAACTGAGTTGGTGAAAGAACTAAGAGGAAAGAAGAAATGGTGGGGGTGGGGCGGTTAGATTGGGTAGGGACTTGCATGCAAAAGAAAGGACTTTGGCTTCACCTCTGACTGAGGAGTGACATTAGAAAGTTTTGAGCATGAGTGACATGATCTGTTTTGGGTGTTAACAGCCTCACTCTGGCTGCTGAGTTAAGAACAAAGTCTGAGAGTAGACAGTGGAGACAAACATGGAACAAGTCCATTAGGAGGATATTGCAATAATGTAGTTGAGGGATTATAATGGCTTAGGCCAGTGTAGTAACAGGGAGGTGATAGAAATAGAGTGTCATAGTTGAGAGACTGTAGTTTAATTTTGCCAAATGAATGGGTACTTTAATGTGTATTTCCCTAAATACTAGTGAGTTTAGCATCTTTCCACGTTTCCTGGGTATTTGTGCCGTTTTCCTAAAAAGTTCATTTTTGTTTTCCTTTCCTATCCTTTGATTTCCTTACCAAAAATCTTGCCTAGGGGGTAGCTTTGTTTGCTGTTTATCCAAACTCTTGAGATTAATTTCTCATTTTATTTTATTTTTAAAATATATTTTATTGATTTTTTACAGAGAGGAAGGGAGAGGGAGAGTCAGAAACATCGATGAGAGAGACATCAATCAGCCACCTCCTGCACGCCCCACACTGGAGATGTGCCCGCAAGCAAGATACATGCCCCCGACCGGAATTGAACCTGGGACCTTTCAGTCCGAAGGCCGACGCTCTATCCACTGAGCCAAACCAGTCTCGGCTAATTTCTCATTTTAGAATGATAGCATTGCAGAGCTGGTACATAATAAGGATTACTTGGTAAAACCTCCTTATAGATGAGCAAACTGGGTCTTAAAAATGGTAACTGTGGCTCAGAAAAGGCCAACTGGGCCTCAGGTACACGGTAAGTAGTGGGGGAATTATTAAAACTTAGCTTTCCTAATAACATTCTATCTTCCATCAACAGTATCACTTTATCTCATTAAGAACTGTTTTTACCAATAAAACAAATTGAGGCCTAACAAACTCTGCCCCAAGAGGGCTCAGATTTGGATAGGATAGTTGATCAAAAGGATTATCAATAAAAATTTACTACCCAAGCTAATAAAATACTTACATTGCTTTTCCCTGTAACCTTTGAAATAGAAGAAAACAGGTGAGGCGGCTTTCCTGCTAGTTCTCGCCCATCACGCTGAGATCAATAATCATTCCCCGGCTCCTTTCTGCCTCATTACCATTCTAATTTGCCTTAGTTGAATCCACTTAGGACATTAGGGTTTTATTTTTTCCTTACTCTAATCAACAACCTTTTAGATTAGGAGAAAAGAGAAAAAGGTAAGACCAGCTTATTTTAGTGAAAAGGGAATGGGAATTCCATTAGAACATGGCGAACCAAGTCCTGTTGCGCCTGTCCTGTTCAGCAGTACATCCATGTCTCACTGAGGGCCAGGATCCTTCTAGGAAAAACCAGATGTTGGGTGCTAGAAACAGGCAAGAGGCTCTGGATAATAAGCAAAAGGGGTGAGAGGATCCATCTTAGCCAGACATATTTTAAAGCAACTGGGAGATCAGAGAGACGGAAAGAGACTCAGACCGGAACAAAATGATGAGACATTTATAAAGGTAGGCGGACACTTTACAAAGGTACTGTGCTGAGCTCAGTTGTGTGCCTTACTTCAAAACATCACAAAAGCCCAGGCGGCATGATCATCAACCAGGAACCAGGAGGTCACAGTTTGAGTCCTGATCAGGGCACATGCCTGGGTTGCGGGCTCAATCCCCCATTTGGGGTGTGCAGGAGGTGGCCAATCAGTGATTCCTCTCATTATTGATGTTTCTATCTCTTTCCCTCTCCCTTCCTCTCTAAAATCAATAATATATATATACACAAGTATATATATATATGTGTATATATATATACACAAGTGTATATATATATGTGTATGTATGTATATATATATATATGTGTGTATGTATATATGTGCACACATATATATTTCTTTTTTTAAAAACCGACAAAACAAAAAAACATCACAAAGGTCTTTTTCAAAAGAGTAATTTATGCTCACTATAGAGAATTTGGAATCTATATATTATGTCTTAAAAACCTTCCAGCCTTTTCTGTGCATGTGCACATAAACACTGGTGAAATGCTGTGGTCCAAAGAAATGTAGTCATTTAGCTTAGGGTATAGTGAGTTGAGTTGGTGAGGGTACAGATATTAAAACAGTTTCATGTATTGTCCAAGTTGTCTGCAATCAAAGACAGCAGTGACTGGGACACCAAGGAATCGTCTTTTCTCTGAGACAGCCCCAAGAACACTCAGGGTGGAGTAGGATAGTGCAAGCATGTCAAACTCTTAAATGAGGCATGTGGCCCACCAGCCGTGAGTTTGACATGCTTGGTAGGGCTTCAACAGCTAGTGGGCCTCAACAGTAAGAATAATACAGCAATTAGAAATAGGAAAAACTAATCCCAGATATACTATCCCTCAAAGACAGATACAGATCTTTAATTTAAAATTGAGTAAGTTTAATCATGGAGAAAAGAGTTACAGGTCATCCCTGGAGTTTTTTAATATAACAAAATTGTATTTAAAAGCCAAGAGCAAAAAGGCCAGAAAAGATGGAAGATCAAAAGATTTGATGTTAATTGGAAGAATCAAGTGAGACTAATGGTTGATTCATGGAACCATAATGTTATCATAAAATCACTAGATGGGGTGGTAGAAGGGCTATTACATTTCCCATCAATAAAATGTGAGCTATTTAAAGACTCCACGGACATGGAAACTCACTTCTACCTCCCTCAGAGGTAATGGCAGGGCTGAGAAGGCCACTGTGGAATGTCACACCTTCTTGGATCGCTCACATACATTACGCTTGAGAGGGACTGAACACCTGTCCGGTCCAGTCCTGGTTAGGCCGGCATGTATGTGAAGTCAGTGGGTTCCAAGGCAACAGTGTGATCAAGTTGAGTTCTTCCTTGTCTCTGTTTTGGCTTGTCTTGGTGCTAAAGTCAAAGCAATAGCACAACATGGTCATTTACACTAAGATCTGCCCAAGCAAAAGAATGGCGCCTCCAAGTCTCAGCTGTCAGGGTTTAACCTCGCTCGCTTTACGTGGCTCTTCTCATCGTCCAGATGGCAGAAACCTTCTGTGGTGATGCCTCTTTTACTCTCCTCCATGGGTTCCGAAGGGAAGCCCTGGTCTGTGGCCAGTACCTGTCGGACAGTCATGTTAACACGAGCAGTTTTCAAGTAGCTGGCACACACCTGCCAGTCCTCCGTGGAGCAGCACTCTACCACGGAGTCTTTGGGGAGGACAGCTGGGGGAGGTGGTTCTAGGCAGCAGGGCAGACTCTCCCCCTTGGAACTTGGAAGGACCTTTGGAACTGCATGGTTCAACAGGCGGCTGAAACCTGACATTACCATGATGTCACCGCTGTGCATGAACATGGCTGTGGGGGCTTCTTCTCTTTTGAGGCCACCCAGGAGAAAGATGGCAGACTGCCCGAAGCTACAAAAAATAAGTAAAACAATACAAGTCAGTAAGTCTCTGTTACTAATCATGTAGGGAAAATTATTGTTAATTGCATAATTTCAACTTGATAATCCTTATTAATTATAAATCTTTCTTTTTTGGGGGGTAAATCTTCCTTCTTTTTCCTTATATTTTATTGATTTTTTTATAGAGAGGAAGGGAGAGGGATAGAGAGTTAGAAACATCAATGAGAAACATCGATTAGCTGCCTCTTGCACGTCCCCTACTGGGGATGTGCCCGTAACCAAGATTCCTTGACTGGAATTGAATCTGGGACCTTTCAGTCCCCAGATCGACACTCTATCCACTGAGCCAAACCAGTTTCGGCAAATCTTCCCTTTTAAACTGTGCTATGATCCTTCCCTTTTGGCTTGTGTCTGTAAGTGACCAAACCATGATCTACTAACTTAAGACTTATAGCCCACAGAATTTTGGCAAAATAAAGTTTGAAGCAGATAAATAAGCAAAATAAGATTTTTTATTTTTTAAAAATCCTTATCTGAGGACAGATTCATTGATTTTTAGAGAGACGAGAGAGAGAGAGAGAGAGAGAGAGAGAGAGAGAGAAGAGAGAGAAACATTAAACGTTCCCCAACTGGGGGAAAACCCTGCAACCTAGGTATATGCCCAGGCCGGGAATCAAAACTGAGACCTTTTAGTGTAGGGGAGGACACTTCAACAAACTGAGCCCCACCAGGCTGGGAAGATTTTATATTTTGCTTTGTTTTTAAAATTGATTTTAGTCGAAACCGGTTGGCTCAATAAATAGAGCGTCAGCCTGCAAACTGAAAGGTCCCACGTTCGATTCCGGTCAAGGACATGTATCCTGGTTGCAGGCACATCTCCAGTAGGGTGCGTGCAGGAGGCGGCTGATCAATGTCTCTCTCATGGATGTTTCTAGCTCTCTCTCCTTCTCTCTTCCTCTCTGTAAAAAATCAATAAAATATATTAAAAAAAAACAAAAAAAAACTACAACCAAAAGACAAAACAAATATTATCCAGAACCAAGGGAAGGCTGGCTGAGTGGTAATTCTATAACTAGAAGGAAAGAGAAAAGCACATTGATTCCGGAGGAGGGACAGAGGTGTAGAAGTGTGGAGGTACGGATGTGCACGTGAAAGGGGCTGGCAACTGGGTATGCTGTTGTCTTTTTTAATCGGGAAGGAGATATAAGCTCCCGACTACTCTGAACTCCAGTTGTGGGCGAGGTTCTGGGGACCCAGAATTATACCTCATACAGAGAGAAACTGGACTATCTGGCATTGTGCTGGAATGCGAGGGTGGCTTTCTCTCAGACATGCTTGCAGAGATCATTATTCCGGCACGGTACTGTGAGACAGACTCTGGAGCCTCTTTGGGGCAGAACTGACAGGCAGTCAATGCTGTTTGCTCCACCCTGGTGATTCCCTGAGACTCTACCCCAATCAGTTTACAACCCCACCCAAGCTGTGTGCAGAGGCTTTTGCATATGAATGGTTTGGCCCTTTGCAATCTAACAAATTGCAGCTGGGTCAGAGAGCCCCAGAGCTTTCAAAAGAAGACTCAAGGCTTCATAGCAGCTTGTGTTGCTTCACAGGTGGGCCTTATCTGGGCACCTCCAAACCCCCCAAAAAAGGAGGAATCTGCAGATCTCTTGTTGGCTCCTGCTGGGTGGTCTCCAGCAGAGACTGACTTTGCACTCCTTGGAGATCAAACAGCCAGTGTACGTAGTAGTCAGAGTGAGACCATACAGATTAAAACTCTTCACATCCATAAGTGACACACTCAAGGGGCAGATTCAATGAACACCAAAGCGTCTCGAAGCAAATCCTGCCCCATAAGGGTGTCTCCAGCACGTAAGTTGTAGACACAACTGGTCCTTACAGCCAATTGATGTGGAGGTCAATTTCTCCCAGTGAACCCAACAGCAATCAAAGCTTAACTATAAGACTATGCACACAGCCCACAAAGGGTGCTCCAAGAGAGTCCACCTCAGGTAATTAGGAAGGCTGAGCCACTGGGCCCTACAGGACACCTAGCACACAAGGCGACCCTGTCAACACAGGGAGGCAGCCAAAATGTGGAGACAAAGAAACAGGTCCCAAATGAAAGAAATGGAGGAAAGTAAACTACTGGAAATAGAGTTCAAAACCACAGTTGTATGGTTACTCAAGAAACTTCTAGGAACTTACAAGAAATATAGTGAGACCCTCAAGGATATGAAAAAGGGCCAATTAGAAATTAAGCATACACTGACTGAAATAAAGAATAATATACAGAGATTCAACAGTAGACTAGGGAACCTAAGAATCAAGTCAATGATTTGAAATATGAAGAAGCAAAAACACCCAACCAGGAAAGCAAAAAGAAAAAAGAATCCAAAAATAAGAAGATAGTTCAAGGAGCCTCTGGGACAACTTCAAATGTACCAATATCCAAATTATGGGGGTTCCAGAAGAAGAGAGTGAGCAAGATACTGAAAACCTATTTGAAGAAATAATGACAGAAAACTTCCCCTACCTGGTGAAAGAAATAGACTTACAAGTCCAAGAAGCACACAGAACCCCAAACAAAAGGAATCCAAAGACGACCACACCATGACACATCATAATTAAAATGCCAAGAGCAAAAGACAAAGAGAGAATATTAAAAGCAGCAAGAGAAAAACAGTTAATTACTTACAAAGGAGCACCCATATGACTGTCAGCTGATTTCTCAACAGAAACTATGCAGGCCAGATGGGAGTGGCAAGAAATATTCAAAGTGATGAATAGCAAGAACCTACAATCAAGATTACTCTACCCAGCAAAGCTATCATTCAGAATTGAAGGGCAGATAAAGAGCTTCACAGAGAAGAAAAAACTAAAGGAGTTCATCAACACCAAACCAGTATTATATGAAATGCTGAAAAGTACTCTTTAAGAAGAGGAAGAAGAAGAAAAAGGTAAAGATAAAAATTATGAACAAATACATATCTATCAACAAGTATATCTAAAAAACAGGTCAATAAAAATACTGCTGTGCCCTAACTGGTTTGGCTCAGTGGAGAGAGCATCAGCCTGCAGACTGAAGGATCCCAGGTTTGATTCCGGTCAAGATCATATACCTTAGTTGCAGGCACATCCCCAGGAGTGGGTGTACAGGAGGCAGCTGACTGATGTTTCTCTCTCATCGATGTTTCAAACTCTCTATCTTCTCTGTAAAAACCAATAAATATATTAAAAAAAAAAATTATGCCGAACAAACTGCTGGAATATAAGAATCAGGGGCATAGGAAGGGAGTGGATTGATAATTGTTTGGGGGGGGGAGTGGTGTGCGGGATTCGGGAAGAGACTGGACAGAAATTGCACACCTATGGATTAGGACAGTGCAGGGGGGAGGGTAAGGTAAGGGGTGGGTTGGGAACTGGGTGGATGTTTCTAACTATCCCTCTCCCTTCCTCTCTGTAAAAAAATCAATAAAATATATATTTTTAAAAATTCTGTTCAGGCACTTTCTTAGTCTGAATCAGGGGCAGTAATTCACACAAATTTAAAGTTATGCTTAGGGAGACAAGAGGAATTTACTGTTCAGGCTTTTGTGCTTTGCTCTTCTCTCTTCCAAAACAGATGCTGACTTAGCTATATGGCCTTCCCTTTGCCTATTCCACTGACACTTATAATACCTGTCATTACAAAAGGCAGACTCCATGCAGGCAATCCGATGAATGTTTCTCTCTCCCTCTCTCTCTTTTTTAAAATATATTTTATTGATTTTTTACAGAGAGGAAGGGAGAGGATAGAGTTAGAAACACCGATGAGAGAGAAATATCGATCAGCTGCCTCCTGCATACCCCTATTGGGAATGTGCCAAAAAGTAAGGTACATGCCCTTGACTGGAATCGAACCTGGGACCCTTCATTCTGCAGGCCAACACTATCTACTAAGCCAAACTGGTTAGGGCTTAAACAGAAATATTAACTGTAATTTGGCCATGATTCTTAATGGATTCTTAGGCTAATTTTACTCATGATGCATTGTTAAAATATCTAGAAGTGAAAGATTATTGAGTCCAGCCATTTTTTTTTTTTAAGTTTGATGCTTTTATTTTATTTTAGTTCAAAATGCTTTTAAAAATGGTGTGAGGTGATAAAATGTAATGCCAAATCCTCAGATCTTACTTACCTGAATGACAGCAGGGGTTTGGAGTGATCTAGTTCAGATTTGTCTACATGAATCCCCAGTGTGGAATCTAATCGGTAGTAATTCAGGATACCCGCTTCAGCTCGGAAACCCTGAAATCCACAGGCAGCAGCTACTTGCTCTGAGAGGAAAGCCAGGTCAGAAGGGAAAGGTGTATAATGATCTGCTGAGTATTTCTTTAATAAAAGTAGGGAAAATAAGAAAAATAAGCAATGATCTCAGGAAAGTAGAAAACTGTGCTATAAGATTAATTACCACTTAAAAATCATTCCGCTTACATGCAACATTAGCATAATATGATTCAGTCATCCATATTTTGAATAGATCATTACTAGATTACAGGATGCCTCAAAATATAGATGAGTAAGTCATGCTATTCTAGCACTACATCACCTATGCTAAAATGAAATAATTACTTCTTTTGAGCTTTGAACCCTCTCCAAGCTGTCTATGCACTCACTATTCTTTCTTCTCTGATAACTCAGTTTTTGATAATTTTCCCTCCACGTTTTTCTTAATAAATGAAGCCCACTTTGAGGCTCTTGGAGGATAACCATGTCAAAATAAAAATAATATAAAAACAATCAGCTAGCATTTATTGTATTAATGCATTTAACTGCTTAGAACAGCCAGGCACTGTTGTAATCACTACACAGGCATTAATCATTTAATTATCACAACTACCATCAAGGCAGGTATTATTCTTGTTGAAGGCATAATTCAAATCCAGCTTGTCTAACCTGAAGAAAAACACATGGCCATTTCCCCAAATACAGTTATCTAGTTTTCTATTACTTGGCATCACTAAAAATAAGAGTTATATCATGAACATTTTTGGGCAATACATCATTATTTTGATCAGTTAATATACTTGTTAATAAACTGGGTTGACTGAAACGATAGAGCTTTTAGAAAGTAAGTGGTTATAAGCAAGGTCGTCTATTCCACTCTGTTTACTCTCGGAATTAGTCTTTTTACTTGGTGGCAAATATCTCATTGAGGTCAGAGAAACTGTGCTGCCACTGATGAAGGAGGCATTCTCTGAAGCACAGAGGTTATGGAAAAAAAACTGTACCTCATATAAAACAAAACAAAACAAAGCAAAGCAAAGCAAAAACACATAACCACAAGACTTCGTTAATTTTAGGCCATTCTTTCCCATCTCTCTCCTGTTCAGATCTTATGTAGCAGGCAGTGGTATTTAGAAAGTCCTTTTCTGAATTGATGAGAAGTATATGGAACCGCTTTTATTCCAGGAAGATATTATATAGAAAATAAATACTCAACAATAAACAATGGAAATAAAGATCATAATTGACAACTACTCTTGAATACAGTAGGAAAAAAACCCGATATCCCTGAAACCTTAGAGAAAACAATGAGTCTTTGATAAAATATCATAATGTGAGGGCATATGCAAAAGAAATTTTCTCTTGATAAATTATCCATGTCTCTTGAGATACTGTATCAAAGGGATTTTAAGAGGGAATAAATAAGAGATGCTTCTGAAAATAGACAATATGATACTGTAAGCTTCGGTAGGAAGAAACCTCTCTATGTGTGCCCAAGAAGCATAATAATGGCATTAGCAAGAAAATTTGAATACCTTACTGTCCCAGTTATAATGGTAGCCTAGGGTCACCCACCGCAGTTTCTCAAGTAAGCTTCGGGGTCTCCGTTTATTCACTTCTTTATTTCTGCAAAAATTAAGACACAAAGGATTTATCAAGATATAGTATTGTAAATGGCAACCATAGCCATTTGTATGGGCCCTATAATCTAAATTTGGTATTCTATGGAATAAGCTGTTATCCAAGATCTCGATAGGGGAAATTAGAACAGATAAGTGAATTGGCCAAGAATATAATATTAAAAAACACCTGGCCAGTGTGGCTCAATGGCTGACCATTGACTCATGAACCAGGAAGTTAACAGTTCGATTCCCAGTTAGGGCACATGCCCAGGTTGAGGGCTCCATCCCCAGTAGGGAGTGTGCAGGAGGCAGCTTATTGTCTCATCATTGATGTTTCTATCATTCCCTCTCGTTTCCTCTCTCTGAAATTAATCTATAATAATAAAAGCATAATATGCTAATTAAACTGGATGTCCTTCTGGATGACCTTCCAGACCAAGCTGGGGCTGCAAGGAAAGCCTGGGTCCTGGGTGCCAGAGGGAAGCTGGTGCTGGCAGGGAAAGGAATACCTACTCTTGCATGAATTTTCTGCATTGGGCCTCTAGTAAAAACATAAAAAAACAAAACAAAATAAAACACAAGGCCAAGAAGGCTCAGTGCTGACAGAGCTACCATATCCACCCATAGGAATGCAGGGTATATTTTGGCACCTAACCTAACTTTAAATCTTTATCCAATCATCTAAAATAATGTTTTCAAACAAGTTGTGAGCCTAATTACTGGTTTATACTGCAACAGAAACATGCTATGCTCCTTGCTCTGGCTGCTCCTCCAGGTAGTAGGAGGAGGATGGATGGGTGGACTGGTCACCTTCTTTCCTGGTGAATGTGCCCAAACAGTAGTTTGCTCACTTTTTGTCATGGGTAAGTGCTTTAGATAAGTGTTGCCATTTCTCTTAGCAATCATATTGCACAACACTGCTTCAGCCAAACCCTAACTATAGAAATAAACTCCTGTCCTGCTTGTCTACACTCTGTGCAGTGGCTAGTTTTGGTGTCATAATTAAGCACTGGTATTTTCTTTCTTTCCTCTCTCTCTCTCTTTCCCTTCTTCCCTTCCTTTATATACACACACAGACACAGACAGACACACAAGTAATTTCAGAGAGGATCGGAGCGGGAGAGAGAGATAGAAACATCAATGATGAGAGAGAACCATCCACAGGCTGCCACCTGCAGGCATCTACTGAACCTGCAACCCAAGCATGTGCCCTTGACTGGAATCGAATCTGGGACTCTCAAATCAATTGGACGATGCTACATCCACTGAGGCAAACCAGTAAGGGTGGTATTTTCGTTTTTGCCTCAAGGGACATTAGTGAGTCACTGTAAAAACAAAAGTGCTCAGGACATAAAAAGTCTAAAATTGTTCATTAAAACACACAAAGCAAACGAAAAAAATCTTTAAAATCCTATGGCAGGTATTGTTTTCAGTCATGAGAATATTTCCCCGCACAACCACCACTTTCTGTCCCAAAGTTCCATCTCTTGTCCCTAGAACTCCATTTTTTCTGTATTTGAGAATGCTTTGTTTATCTCCTTTCTCAAGCTGAATATCATGGTGAATCACTGCAAACGAACATCAAATTCTATCTTCATTGCTAACATCCTTCTGCTATTTTGCAAATATTTAGTCTTATCTAATTTTTTACCTTCTGCTTTGATCCTTCACCATTCATCTCAAGTTTTCACTCCTGTTGCTCTATTCCCTTCTAAGACAATGAGAATTGCAATGTGATTTGTGCACTGGGGCTTGGGGCTGAGGGGAGTCCCTCAGCCCAGCCTGCACCCTCTCACAGTCCGGGAGCCCTTGGGGGATGTCGGCCGAGGGGTCCTTAGTGTTGCTGCGGAGGTGCAAGAGGCTCCTGCCACCACTGTTGCGCTTCCCGTGGGAATGGACCACCAGGAGAAGCTCCTGCCCTTTAGTGGTCAGTGCATGTCATAGCGACCAGTCATTCTGCTGTTTGGTTGATTTGCATATTAGGATTTTATTATATAGGATAGGAAAGGAGCAAAGGGAAGGCCAGACATTATAGGTACATTCCTTACAAAACACCGGGGAACGGATCCAACAAAGGGAAAAGATGCATGTCCAGTAAAGTTGAAATGACATAGAAAGATACTGTCACACCTGGGGACAGAGATGATTGGCGAGAATGAGCATGGCCACTGCAAGCACTCTGAAATTTGGGATATATAATCCCCTGAAAAAGAAGTTCACTCTTAGTTCCTCTTGGCACACGTGGCTCATGGCTCATACCTGGCTTTCCTGCATGGCCCATGGCCATGCAGACCCTCACACGCAATGGGGTAATGGACTGCAACTATCCTGACGCTGAACTGGACCTGGCTCCAACATGGAAAGGAACTCTGGATACTGGCTCTGATTTCAGCTATAGTGAAATCCCAGCTACACTTCTTCCATGACTGGACTAAGGGTAATGGTACTTTGGAAATTCAGGGGTGGAATTCTGCAAAAATAAAGCTGTCTACCATAGCTCATTCTCCGTAGGGGTCTCTGGAAATGCTTATTCCAGCAGTACCTCAATCCATGAGCATCAAGAGATGAGGCATTTTTTTTCTGATAACAAAATGATCCAGTAAACGATTTCAATTTTCCTCCCCTACACTTCTAAACTTTTCAAAGTCTTTACTCCATCCTTCCCTCCTCGGGAAGCAGTGGTCCCACTTTTTTTACATGAATGTCAGCTTTCCAACTTGACCTCTCCATACGTAAGCAGTAAAACCCCACTAAAAACTCAAATCTGTCTATGCCCTGCTTTCCTCTGTCCCATATCCTTTCCCCCTTTTATAATCAAAACCTTTCTAAATGGACTCAGTATTTGTCACCCTCAGTCTCTCCTCTTCCTGCAACCTGACTTTTGCTAACAACTCTCTATCCAAACTAGAGTTTAAATTAAGCGGTAATTGTCAAATCATAGGCCTATGGAGATGGTTGGCTCTTCTCTTAGTCTGGAAACATTTTCCTCTCTTGGCTCCTAACAGCACATTTTTGGGGTTTTATTTTTTATGTTTATTTTTTTTCATCCAGAGCTGATGCTTCCTTGGACCATGACTGGATTCACTGTAACAAATACTATAATAGCTCCATAACAGTCTTTAAGGAGTAGAAAAGGGAAAGGATTAGTTCTGCCTCCACACTCTGGATATCAATTAAGAGTTTCCACATATAAAAAATGGTTACAAGGCATTTCATAAGCTTATGGAACAAAGTTGTTTTATTTAAGTTTATATTTCCTCTCTTCTTATTCTTTAAAGTTATTTTTTATTAGATGATACATTCACAAAACCCGAAAGATACAAGAAAGTATCCGTTAACTAATTAATTCCATAAATATTTGTTAACTACCATGCACTGAAGAATAAAGCCTTAGGGCAAGGGGATAAAGAAGGGAAAAGATGACTATTGTTAATTGAATGGTAAGGAAGTCATCTATATAATAAAGAGGTAATATGCTAATTGGTCCTAACAGTGTCACACTCACGCCAGGCTGCACACACACAGGAGCTGGTGGGTGGGACTTTCGCCACTGGGACATGAGGCTGCTGCAGCAACTCCCCCTCCTGGTGGAAGAGTGTGCAGGCCCATGGCACCACCTGGCCTGGAGGGGGGTGTCAGATGGGCCACAGTGGCACCCCCGGTGGAAGCATACAGGCCTGTGATGCCACCCAGCCTGGAGGGGGGCATCAGGACAGGGGCGGGGCTGAACTGGGGTCTGAAGGTTTGAAGAAGGGAGAGCACATAGGCAGTTAGGGGGATCAGGCCAGGATGGGAGAGTAAATAGGCAGTTAGGGGGATCACATGGAGGGGAGAGCAGATAGACAATTAGGGGGATCAGGCTGACAGGAGAGAGCAGTTAGGACCATCAGGCCAGCAGGGAAGCAGTTAGGGGCATCAAATAGGCAGTTGAGCGCTTAGGCGCCAATGGTTCTGGACTGTGAGAGGGATCCCAGATTGTAGAGGGTGCAGGCCAGGCTGAGGGACCCTCCCCAGCCCCCCTGCACAAATTTCATGCACCAGGCCAAGTCTTTCATAAGAGGATATTAGAACAAAGACCTGAAGGAAGCAAGCCATTGGTTACCTAAAGAAAAAGCTTTCCAGGCAGAAGATTGTGCTTTGTTTAAGGAATGGCATGGAAGGCGGTGTTGGCGGAGAATAAAAAAAAAGTAATGGTAGGAGACGAGATTGGAGAGACGGCTGGGGGCCAGATCATCTAGGCCTTGTAGGCTATGGTAATGACTTCTGATTTTTTCTAAGTATTTGGAGATTGTATAACAAAGAATTTGGCTGGCCTTTGTTCTTGGTATTTGGGAGGCTTTTAAACCCTATGGAAAAAGAATGTCTTTGTTAGTCACTTGGGTCCTAGGACCACACCTGAGTTTATGCTAAAATGACTCATGATGTAGGTTTGTCATGCTAGAAAGACCAACCATCTGATTAGAGGATTGAGCCTTTGGAGTAGTGAAATTAATTAGCCAGGCCTGACAGGTTTGGCTCAGTGGATAGTGTTAGCCTGCAGATTGAAGGGTCCCAGGTTCGATTCCAGTCAAGGGCATGTACCTTGGTTGCAGGCACATCCCCAGTAGGCGCTGTGCAGGAGGCAGTTGATGGATGTTTCTCTCTTATTGATGTTTCTAACTCTTTATCCCTCTCCCTTCCTCTAAGAAAACAATAAAATATATTATACAAATAAAAAATGTGTACTTACTTAAAAAAAAAAAGCGATTAGTTAGCCAGACTTCAGGGGATAGGTGGGAGCCACAAATTGAGTTCAACTATGTGACTAATGATTCAACCAATCATGCTTAAGTAGTAAATCCCCAAAAGAAATTCTGAACAGCGGAGACCGGTTTGGCTCCGTGGATAGAGCGTCGGCTTGCGGACTGAAAGGTCCCAGGTTCGATTCCGGTCGGGGGCATGTACCTTGCTTGCGGGCACATCTCCACTGTGGGGCGTGCAGGAGGCGGCTGATCCATGTCTCTCTCGCATGGATGTTTCTTTCTCATTTTTTTATTTTCTGACTTTCTATCTCTCTCCCTTCCTCTCTGTAAAAAAATCAATAAAATATATTAAAAAAAAAAAAAAAGAAAGAAAGAAATTCTGAACAATAAGGCCTGGGAGAATTTCCTGGGTGACCCATCCTGAGTCCATGGGAAGAGAATATGGAAGCTCTGTATTCAGGAACCTTCCAGACACTGCCCTGTGTGTCCCTTCATTGGGCGGTCCTGATTTGCAACCTTTATAATAAAACTGTAATCATAGCTACATGAATGGCTCAAGAGAGCTACTGAACCTGAGTCATGGGAACTCCCCTAAATCTGTAACCAGTTGGTCAGAAGTGTGGGTAACTTGGGGATCTCCCAAACTTGTGGCTGGTATCTGAAGTGAGGACAGTTCGGTTGGGGACCCATAATTTGAGATGTCCCTAACTCTGATGGTTTGCATCAGAATTAAATTGTGGTTCTACTGATGAGAAGCTGTGAAAACAGACTGAAGAAGCACAAGAACAGACACAGGGACATGGTGGTGGCTTCGATTAAGGTGGTTGTGATGGAGATGCTTAGAAATTTTTTTATTCATTATAACTGGAGACACTACTAGATTTGTTAGAGGGCTGGAAGTAAGATTTTGTAGTACCTGCATTCTGCTACTAGGGTATATCATGCCTGATTTATTGATCCCCTGCTGACATTTAGGTTGTTTCTCATTTCCTCCCCCTTATAGACAATGCTGCAATGGAGATATTTATACCTATTATATTCTTAGTTAAGAATCTCTAGCTACATTTTTCCCTGACAATAAATTTTGAATAAAACATAGAATTGAGGTGCCCTAATTTTGTGAATAGACTCATTTTTGCTTCTAAGTTCAAGAATTTCTTATTCATTTTCTACTTAAAAGCTTCTTTTACCCTGACCATAAATACACAGAAAGTTGAAATTAATAGTTGAAAGGATCCTTAGAAGTGCCATAGTTCAGTGGTTCTCCATATAGATGACATTGTAAATAATCAGAATCTACAGAGGAATATTTTAAAATCACAGACCCTCTCTTTCTTTCTTTCTTTTTAAATATATATTTTATTGATTTTTCACAGAGAGAAAGGGAGAGGGATAGAAAGTCAGAAACATCGATGAGAGAGAGACATCGATCAGCTGCCTCCTGCACACCCCACACTGGAGTTGTGCCTGCAAGCAAGGTACATGCCCCCAACTGGAACTGAACCTGGGACCTTTCAGTCCACAGGCCGATGCTCTATCCACTGAGCTCAATGCAGGAGCTGCCCCATGGCAGTCAGTATGCTCAGCCAGAAGCCAGGCTCATGCTGGAGAGCACAGCAGTGGTGGCGGGAACCTCTCCTGCATCTGCTGCAGGCAGGCGGTAAGGAGCAAAGGGTCCCAGACTACAAGAGCCCCAGATTGTGAGAGGGATGATTGCCTGCAGGTTTAGGCCTGGGGGGACACTCCTGCGTTGTCTGCCCCCTGGTGGTCAGTGCATGTCATAGCAACCAGTCATTCTACTGTTCAGTTGATTTGCATACTAGCCTTTTATTATATAGGAATCCTGTACTTGCCAAATTACATTATATGGTTACTAGAGGCCTGGTGCATGAATTTGTGCACAGATTGGGGCTGATAGGGCTGGGCAGGCTTTGGGGAAGGGCTGCAGGAAGTTGACTGGCTGCCCCTGCCCCTGATCGAGCTGGTTGGCTGGCCACAGTGCGTGTCATAGCAACTGGTCGTTCAAGTCGGTTGGTTTTTATATATATAGATATCTCTGTCCTTGACAAACTTACGAATTCCTGAAAGGCAGGAAGTGTCTTATCTGTCTTTGAATCCCAACACTTAAACACAGTATCTGAGATACATAGCAGAAACTCAGTAATTGAATAAATGCACACAACCTGTGTTCCCATCTCACAGAACTTGCTCTGTTTTAAATATTACATCTTTTCAGAGGCTGCTTTCTTTACCCAAAACAGTGTTTTTCTGACTGGCCAAACTCCTAGTCATTTTTAAAGACCCATTTCAAATAGAGAGGGGAAAAAGAAGACAAACATCATTTTTTAATTCTTTTACACCTCCTTCCTCGTTGAAAGAATTACTTCTTCTTCTGGCCCCCATAGCATTTTTCTTGCTGAGCTCTATTATAATTATTCCTGTTCATATTGAGTTCCTGCCACAGACTATGCATTCCTGAGTACAGGGACAGTGGCCTACTTATCTTTGTTTCACCAAAGCTCAGCATCATGCCTGGTACATGACTGACCCACAAGAAATATTTGTGGAATGAATGAATGTTGAAATAACATTAAGGTATAAACATTAGTTCTCATGAAGTGATCTACCACAAATCAGCTGCTAGAATTGACTATATCTAGGAGAGGAGAAATAAAGAGCTTTCAGTGTTACTGTTTGCCAAGGTACCAGTTTTCACAGGAACTCGCTTTAAGTAGAAAAAAGGGCTGAAGATGAATGAAAATGGATTATCTGATGATTACTGAGAATGAACTTGATATCTAAGCTATGATTAGCAAATCTTTGAAATGGATCTCAATTTAATATAATTGTCAAAGCATCTGCCCAAATGTTCCAGAGGGAAGAATTTAATTTTGCTGCATTTGCATAGAAATGAGGGAAAAATAAACAGGCCAGTTACTTTCACTGCATTGTTATAAAAACAGTTCTTTTAAAGATCTGTGATGACTTGAGCTGAATGCTAACATTTTCTTGTGATTAATAAAACCTACCTGAGAAACTCTTTGCTCTGTTCCCATAGATCTTGGGTCTCTTCTTTAGTCATGTGTTTATCCAGGTTACATACATTAGGTTTCTGGGAATATAACTTAAGGCACTGCTTCACCCAGTGCCACTGGTAACCCGGGAGGAAGGGGTTTGGGATGAAAATAAAACCTATATAAAAGATGGGTGGGAAAGAAAGGAGAGGAGGAAATTCTCCATCAGTTATTTAGGTAGTTTACTTCTGTTGACTTCCTTATACCTTCTACTTTACTATTTACTTTCCATCTTCTTTTGCTCATGCTTCTAGTGGCTTCCATGATTATAAGCAAATGTTCTCATTCCTATTCGCTAATTTTAGAGGAAGAGGAATTCCTTCAAGTTAGTAAAAAGTTAAGTTTGATGATCACTAGCCATCTACCACTATGCAAATACCTTTGGCTTTTGGGGTTACTCTCAAGGGAAACAAATATTCCACAATTATTGTGTTACCCCAAGCAAACTTTAGAATTGGAACCGCCAAAAGTCTTCCCTCAAATTTTCACCCAGTGTCACCATGTAGAGAGGTGGTGGCTGCTTCCTGCAGTTACTACCTTTGATATTTCAATGTGTCCTTTTGCCCTTTCCATTTTCTATTTTCTGGCTACTGAGTCTATAAATTATCACAGTTTTAATAATTATGTGATTTCTGCCGCCTGACTAATATACCAGGGAAGGAATATGGTATGTACATCTGTTCGGTATGGCACGATGCAAATACCAACAGCATGTATGCTGAAAAGATCCTTATGACTTTGAAAGTAATATCACCTCACTTTTCTCCTTTGTAAAAGAGCAGTAACAACATTTAACTACAATCCTATGCATGACAAGGATTAATTCATCAAGTATTAACAGATACACACTGAGCACTTTCTTAAGAACTAAGGAGTTGAAAAACATTTTTAAAATATATTTTATTGATTTTTTTACAGAGAGGAAGGGAGAAGGATAGAGCGTTAGAAACATCCATGAGAGAGATATCGACCAGCTGCCTCTTGCACGACCCCTACTGGGGATGTGCCCGCAACCAAGGTACATGCCCTTGACTGGAATCGAACCTGGGACCTTTCAGTCCACAGACGCTCTATCCACTGAGCCAAACCAGTTTTGGCAAGAGTTGAAAATTTTTATCCTTTATGAAATACCTGGAGATAGGACATATGTCTATCATTTTAAAATTTTATGTCTTATTCATTTTTTAATTTTAATTTTTAATTGAATTTATTGGAGTGACATTGGTTAATAAAATTACAGGTGTACAATTCTCCAACATATCATCTATATATTGTATTGTGTTTACTACCCCAAGTCAAGACTCCTTCCATTACCATCTTTTCCCGCTTTCCCCTCTTCAAATAGACAAACCTCTTTCCCTCTGGTAATCACTGTAGGGAGCCATTACAGAGTTAAGCCTGGCACTGACCTATTGGCAAAGCCAAAAACAAGTCCCAGCTAATGGGCTGTGGCAGGTGCAGCGAAACTCACATTGTTAGCTATGGTGACCACTACCTTGTTTTCCTCTGACTATAAAATAAAGCATCAGCTTGCAGCCTGGATCTGTTCTGTGGTCTCAGCCAGGCACAGAAGATCCACTTAGACCCAGTTTATTCTCTGTCTTTTCTTCATCCTTCACCGGTCCCCCTCAGGCTCCCTGAACCCTAGGCTGTGCTGGTGCCGCACAAATCACCAAACTGTTATCTGTGTGTATGAATAATTTTTTTTTCCTTAATCCCTTCATCTTTTTCACTGAGCCCCTCAACACCCACCCCCCTTCTGACCAGATAATATCTTTTAAAAGCTTGGTTGATAAGAGAAACAAAGGCTGAGGAGTAGTAAAAGAATAAAGAAATAAGGGGAGAGTTTATGGTTTTTAGGGTTTAAAAAGACTGAAACATGCTTATAGAATGTGAGGAAAAGAGCCAGTTGAAGAGAACTGGCTAAAAATGAAGTTAAGAAACGGGAATGAGCAAGGTCTTGAAAGTGAAGGTGGGGTCAGAGGTGAAGGGATTGAGTTGAAGGAATTCTTCTTTCTCTAAAGTTGGAGGACAGGAATGAGAATACTTGCTTATAAATATGGAGGTTATTTTTGCATTTCATGTACTAGTAAAATTATCCAAATAATTTAGGAGAGTGACAGGACTATCACTATTTTGAAAGAAAAAAGGTATGAAAATCCCCAATAATCTACCACATGCTATCACCATTTAAAAAGAAAAGATTACAGCACCACAACCACCCCTACTACTCCCAGGCAAATACGAGATTAAAGGAAGAATACCCCTGACCTAGTCCAAGCCTGAATAGTGAGTGATAGGACATTTAATATCTTTTCAGGCAGCCCATTTCAGACAACTGCTGTTATCCTTTCACTGAAGTTAAAATTTGCCTCCTTCAAATTTTCATGAATTGGCCTTAGGTTGACACACAGAGCAAGCCCACATTAGCTTTTAATTCTTGATTAATACTTCAAGCTTTGCCGAGACCGGTTTGGCTCAGTGGATAGAGTGTCGGCCTTCGGACTGAAGGGTCCCAGGTTCGATTCCAGTCGGGGGCATGTACCTTGCTTGCGGGCACATCTCCAAGTGTGGGGTGTGCAGGAGGCGGCTGATCAATGTCTCTCTCTCATTGATGTTTCTGACTTTCTATCCCTCTCCCTTCCTTCTCTGTGAAAAATCAATAAAATATATTAAAAAAAAATACTTCAAGCTTTACAGCTAACATTTAATGACTATTTACTATGTGCCAGGCATTGACCTAAGCACTTTACTAGGATACTCATATTGAATCCTCACTATAATCTTATAAAGTGGGTACTATTTTTACACATTGTATATATGAGGAAGCTGAGGCCAAGAGAGATTAAGAAATTTGCCCAAGGTTATATAATAGTAGATAAGAGAGCCAGGACATGAACCCAGGTAGTATGGTGTCAGAACCTAGGCCCTAACCACTAGTATGCACTACTTCCCAACCCTTCTTGTGCACAACTTTTCAAATGTTCAACACTATCATGTTCCCACTCAAGTCTACTCGTCTCCAGATTCAGTTTCTGGTCTTCAGACCCACCATCTTCCTGCTTACTCTCACAAGGACAAGATTTGGTATGCCTAGGCTCCTTCAGAATAAACAGAATCCACAAGTAAACACAATCCTTCCAATCAAGTCAGAGTAAGAAGGAACTGTCACCTCCCGTTTTGGACATTGCAATTCTATTACATGTAGCTTATAATGGTTAGGAAATCAGAATCAAGACTCTAGGGACATATTTACCATAGGTACTAACTTAAATGATGTCGCTTAAGTGTAAAATCGAGAACACCAATTTGGAGAAAAGAAAACCACAGAAGGGTTGACAACCTTGTAGCCTGAACAATTTATTAAAGGAAGAAACATGGCCTTGAATACAGGAGCCAGGTCTGAAAGGTACAGGGCAGCCTTCAAGAACAAAGTGATTAAGACTGATGGTGATGCATGCTCATTTATCTAAACTCATGGGAAGCAATGCTTTCATATATAAAGGCCATTTGATTGTTTTCCTTGGTGACTTCAGTCATAAGATCAAATTCAGTTTTTTAATACAGAACTAAAGTTCATGAGGCCTTTTATAGCAAGTATTAAAGCTGTACACTTTACAGCCCTGGCCAGTGTGGCTCAGTTGGTTGCAGCATTGTTTTGTACACTGAAATGTGGATTTAATTCCTGATCAGGGCACATACCTAGGTTGTGGGTTCGGTTCCTGGTTGGGGCACATGAGGGAGGCAACTGATCAATGTTCCTGTTTCACATAGATGTCTCTCTCTCTCTCAAAAATCAATAAACATAAAAAAAAATCCAATTTTTTAAAAAGCTATTATACCTTCCCATGTTAACAAATACTTTAGCCTAGCCAGCATAGCTCAGTGGTTGAGTGTCAACCTATGAACCAGAAGGTCACAGTTCAATTCCTGGTCAGGGCACATGCCCGGGTTTCGGGCTTGATCCCCAATGAGGGGTATGCAGGAGGCAGCCAATCAATGATTCTCTCTCATCATTGATGTTTCTCTCTCTCTTTCCCTCTCTGTACTTCTCTCTGAAATCAATAAAAATATATTAAAAAATATACTTACTGGTCATACTATATAATAAGCTGTAATATAGACCTGGCCCTTAGCACAAAAACTATTTTTTTTTTAGGGGTATCACTTGCTTTTAATCCATATTTGAAATTACAAGTACAATGTTAACTTTACAAGTATGTCTTTTAGAAAGAAACAAGATGACAGATGTAAGATTAGTTGGCCAAATAAAGCATTTCCATATCTTCTAGTTCATAATAATTAATCTTATTACTTTATCTGCAAAGTGAGCTGCCCAGTATCACTAAAACTTTAGGATTTTGATCTCATTACTATAATTTGTTCAAATGTTCAGCCTTGATGATGCCATAATTTTTAAGTTGTTGTTATGCCATTTGAGAATACAGAACTTTTGTGAATGGAGTGACCATTTTTATTTTTTTAAATATATTTTTATTCATTTCAGAGAAGAAGAGAGAGATAGAAACATCAATGATGAGAGAATCATTGATTGGCTGCCTTCTGCACACCCCACGCTATAGATCCAGCCCGCAACATCAGCATATGGCCCGACCGGAAATTGAATGATGACCTCCTGGTTTATAGGTTGACATTCAACCATAGAGCCATGTAGCCAGTCTGGAGTGACCATTATTAATTATTCTACCACTCAAAGTGGTTCTTCTTCCAGAGTAGGTGGGTGTTCAGAGAGATGGGGCAGGGAACCTGGAGTCACTGTCATATTTTTCATTTGTACCTGCTGTGCAATATAAGCAGCACTAGTGACTCCTGTTCTGTCCTTTAAGAGTGCTACATAAACGGAAATTTTAGATGAGGCAGAATTTAGGAGGGGTTGGAAAGTGGAACATTTCTGTGTGTTTGCTGTTCTTTGTGTTTATTAATAGCTCCTCTTCTAAAATTAGATAAATGATTGAATTCTCCCTATAGATCATCTGTACTCACCAGGATAACCTTCGAGTCCATAAGCTCGCCAATTGCTGACCGGCTGAAGTCCTGCTCTATGTGCATCGTGGTCACTGACTGAGGACACACTCAGCTGAAATCTGACCACCTGGCAGGAAGGAAACAAGTCACAGGGCTAAAGTTATTTTACAGATCAAATCTGAGAACTTCAAAGCTCTAAAGATATTTCTGATAATGGGCAAAGTTAGGAGTCTTAAGTCTGGGATCCTAAACTTAGTACCATCACTTACTTGAAGTGACTAGGTAAGTCACTTCTTAGAGTCTCAGTTTCCTCATCCATATACTAGCCACTAGAGAGCTATATAGAATTAAGATAATAATGAGAAGCAGGCTGATTTTTGCCTTAAATATTACCTTTTCAATATCATACTTTTACTTCTTTTTAAAAAATATATATTTTATTGATCTTTCACAGAGAGGAAAGGAGATAGAAAGCTAGAACCATTGATGAGAGAGAGACATTGATCAGCCACCTCCTGCACGCCCCCTATTGGGGATGTGCCCACACCAAGGAATCGAACCTGGGACCCTTCAGTCAGCAGCCCGATGCTCTATCCACTGAGCCAAACCGGTTTCGGCCCTTTATTTCTTTTAGGACTCTGGTGTTTGGTGTACTGGTATACTCCGATAGTCACAATGCTGTTTACTTCTGTTAGGGATAATAATGCTTCTGAGGCATTTGTATACAGTTGGTGTTTATGTTTATATATTTTTATTGATTTCAGAGAGGAAGGGAAGAGGAAGAGACAGAAACATCAATGATGAGAATCACTGATCGACTGCCTCCTGTACGCTCCCCTGGTGGGGATTGAGCCTGCAACCTAGGCATGTGCCCTTGACTGGAATCCAACCAGGGACCCTTCAGTTCTCAGGCTGATGCTTTATCCACTGAGCCAAACCAGCTAGGGCTACAGCTGGTGCTGAAACAGAGCTATGAGGAACACCAGGCTGGTGAGGGTGAGAGAATGGAAAGAGAACACTTTAATCATACAATCTATCAATAAAACATTAGGAACCCTGTTTGTTAAAAGTACAATATGTATTCTCTTTTATTTATTTAAGTACAATTTTTATTGATTTCAGAGAGAGGATAAGAGAGATAGAAACATCAATGATGAATCATTGATTGGCTGCCTGCTGCACTCCCCCTACCAGAGATTGAGCCAGCAACTTGGGCATATGCCCCCTGAACAGGAATCAGATTGTGCCCTCCTGGTTCATAGATTTATGATCAACCACTGGACCACACTGGCCTGGCTATTTGCATCTTTTAGATAAAACTTCAAATTGAAACTCAGAACCTTTTGTCTTTGTTAATTAATTAGGGATTAAGTTTTTCAGGGGCTCATGGGAATTTTACTTGCATGTAGAGCATCATATAGATGGCTCATTAAATTGGTTAAGAGATCCAATGCAGTCAAAAAATTAAAGACATTTAGAAAAATACAACTTTAATCTTCCATGAGAAAACATAGGTCTAGTTCCAAAAAGATGTTATCTTTCATCCTATTAACTTCAAGTATGGAGATTTCCAAACAAAATACCAACAAGTGGCTGGTGTATAACTAGTCTATATAATAATAAAATGTCTATTGGGACTCTCTGAGAGTCTTGACCAACCTAACTTTTCTAGGTACCTAAAGGTAGATAAAATATTTTTATTTTAAACATTTTGTGATTTCCTAAATAGATCATACTTAATAGTATATAACTCAATATATTGTAATATCATATGCTAAACTGAACCAAATCCTGAGTTTCTTTTTAAATGTTTTTATTGATTTCATAGAGGAAGGGAGGAGAGAAATATCAATGATGAGAATCATTGATTGGCTGCCTTTTGCAGGCCCTCTACTGGAAATTGAGTTTGCAACCTGGGCATGTGCCCTTGACCGAATAGAACCCGGGTCCCTTCAATCCATAGTCAACACTCTATCCACTGAGCCAAACTGGCTAGAGCAATGTAGCTTTTAAAGAGTTTTTCTGTTGCTCCTGCCTCCCTGCCCCCCCCAAGCCCCAAATTGTTGCCATCATTTCCTCCACTGCTCATTAGATGTCTTTTAATAGTAACTTTCTTCTCTAAATTACTACTTTCAATCTGTTTTGAGCTGGGTAACTAAATACCAAAGTTTCTATTACTCAATAGTGTATTGAGTACTTACTGTTTTAAGTATGTGTTACACACAATGTCTCCTTCTCAGGTGACTTAATTCTAAAAGTATGTATTATGGTCAAGCTGTGGGCAAAAGTAACTGAATAAGGGTCTGAGGGATTCTCCCATGAATCAACTGTATTATTGCAGTGGCGCAGACTTTTCTGTTCTGACAACTCTAAGGCCATTTCTGCTCACAAGTGAAGCTTCTTAAGAAGCCGAATTCCACCTAACACCGGTGTGGCTCAGTGGATAGAGCGTCTGCCTGTGGACTGAAGGGTCCCGGGTTCGATTCCGGTCAGGGGCATGTACCTTGGTTGCGGGCACAACTCCAGTGGGGGAGGGTGCAGGAGGCAGCTGATCAATCTCATTGATGTTTCTACCTCTCTATCCCTCTCCCTTCCTCTCTGTAGAAAAAATCAATCAAATAGCTAAAACCGGTTTGGCTCAGTGGATAGAGCGCGTCGGTCTGCGGACTGAAAGGTTCCGGGTTTGATTCTGGTCAAGGGCATGTATCCAGGTTGCAGACACATCCCCAGTAGGGGGCGTGCAGGAGGCAGCTGATCGATGTCTCTCTCATCGATGTTTCTAACTCTATCCCTCTCCCTTCCTCTCTGTAAAAAATCAATAAAGTATATTTTTAAAAAATCAATAAAATATATTTAAAAAATTACATTAAAAATAGCTTGCACCTCCATTGAAAAAGCGAAGCAAGCACACCCATAAAAAAAAAAAAAAAAAAAAAAAAAAAAAAAAAAAAAAAAAAAAAAAAAAAAAAAAAAAAAAAAAAAAAAGCCGAGTTCCAGACAAATATGGTGATATCGTGGCATTCCAATTTTATTGAGATTACTAGGCTTGGAAAGAATGTCTCACCCAGCCATCTGTGGACAAAATCAAGGGCAAATTAAGGGATCAGGTATCCTCAAATGTTAAAGTAACTGTAAAGAAAATATTCAGGGGGTGGGGCGGGGGGCAGCAATGGAGGAGTAAGAACACATGGCCGAAACCGGTTTGGCTCAGTGGATAGAGTGTCGGCCTGCGGACTGAAAGGTCCAGGTTCGATTCAGGTCAAGGGCATGTACCTTGGTTGCGGGCACATCCCCAGTAGGGGGAGTGCAGGAGGCAGCTGATCGATGTCTCTCTCTCACGGATGTTTCTAACTCTATCCCTCTCCCAACCTCTCTGTAAAAAATCAACAAAATATATTTTTTAAAAAAGAACACATATGCAATACCTTACTCAATAAAGAAAACATACATTACACCGTAGTTGTGCTTCTCCCTGTGTACCCTGCGCCCCGCCCGAAGGTAGAAATAAGGGATGCTGCTCAGATTCGTTATCCCTTCACTTTCAACTCGGAGAGAGAATCTCTGCATCACCTCCGAATGCCTTCTCTCCCGGAGGCCCAGACAAGAGCGGCGTCAGTTTCACGGACAACAGAGATCCGGGTCAGTTCTGGGCTGCTCCGGGTCGCTGGCTTTTTTAAAACTGCTGAGCGCCACCCTAACGTCTACGAATACGGTTTACGATTCTTTACACAAATCGAAGTAGAAATGCGAGTGGACAGTTAACGGAAGGGATAAGTACCCATTCCCAGGCATTTTCTGACCGAGGGCACCGCCACGAACGGCCGCGGGGAGAACCCAGCTGCCAAGGCGGGACGTTTCGTGGGCCGTTCGCCTCCGCGCCCGCGGGGGCCGGGGCCGCTCACTGACCGCCCGTGCGGCAGCGGGGAGTCCCGAGGCGCCGGGAACCCTCCGGGGCGCGAGGCCGGGCGCCCCTCTCCGTACCTTGTGGGCGCCGGGCCCCGGGCCGCGGGCCGCCTGGGCCGCCGAGAAGTCGATGACCGCTCCCAGGTCTGCGGTGCCCGGGCGACTCTGCCGGTAGAAGCGGAAAAGCCTCCGAAAGGCGTCCTCCCCGGGTTCCGCCGCCAGCGTAGCCACGGAGCCCAGGAGCGCCGCCATCTTCCCCATCTCGCCGCCCGGCTCCCTCTGACCCGGAAGCAGTTTCCCGGATGCGGCAGGCGTTTCCGGGGTCGCGACCTCCGATCGATCGCCGAGGTCCCTCCAGCTAGAGATGGCGGCGTCGGCGGCGAGGGCCGCTGTGGCTCTGCGGGCCGGCGCCAGTCGGTCGGTCGCCTTCGTCAGGAAAATCCCCTGGACCGCCTCTTCCAGTGAGTGACGGGGACGCGGGGGCGGCCTGTCTGGGCCCAGCGAGCCCCGGGCTCTGCTTCCAGCGGGCACTCAGGTCGGCGTGGCGCCTGCGGTGCGAGGCTGGGCTTGCCGCTGTGCTCGCCCACGAGCAGAAGGAAACGTGTGCGAGGAGCCGTTTAGGTCCAGTGGTTCTCAACCTGTGGGTCGCGACCCCTTTGGGGGTCGAACGACCCTTTCACAGGGGTCGCCTAAGACCATCAGAAAACACCTGTTTCCTATGGTCTTAGGAACCAACATTCCGCTCCTTGGTGTAGCGAAGTGTAGCAATGTAGTTTACTGTTGTCATAGGAAGACTGTTGCCCATGCTACACCACGATTCAAGACAAAAATTTCAATGATTTGTCATTAGAAATAAATATTTCACAACATATAATTACATATTGTTTTTGTGATTAATCACCATGCTTTAATTATGTTCAATTTGTAACAATGAAAATACATCCTGCCTAGCAGATATTTACATTACAGTTCCTAACAGCAGCAAAATTACAGTGATGAAGTAGCAGCGGAAATAATTTTATGGTTGGGGGTCACCACCACATGAGGAGCTGTCTTAAAGGGTCGTGGCATTAGTAAGGTTGAGAACCACCGGTTTAGGAATTGTCCCTTGCGCTTTTGGAGCGCGTGCTCACGATCTCCCTGTCTTTTGGGGTGATTTGGGGAAAAGGCTCTTCCTCGGAAGCTTTTAAGATTTACCATTTAGTAGGGATTTAATTTGATTGCGGGGTGGAGGATGCATTCCAGGTGCAAGAAGAGGAGACGAACTGAAGGGTAATTTCAGCTCCAAGACGAAGAGCTGAAGTAGGGTCGTGGGAGAAGGAAGGTCAGACTCGTTTATGTTAACAAAGCCAAGATCGACGGCCTTCCGTGATGTCTTGATAGGCGGTAGAGCACCTCATGAGGGAGAGGGAGGAATGGCTTTCAGGTTTTAACAGTGAATTTCGTGGTTAGCATGTAGGACAGAAATTTGGTGGATTTTTGTCTAGGAATTGGCACTCAATAGTATGTATCTTTAATTGCTTTAACATTTTTTATTTTGTTTTAAATTTGCATGGTTTCATGATACTTGAATCATGAAGAGTGTAAGTATGAAGAGTATAAGTTGAAGATTAATAAACCAAAATAGAGAAGAGAGACAGAAAAATCAAGACAAAGCCTATTGAAAGCATCTAGGCCAGTGGTTCTCAACCTGTGGGTCGTGACCCCTTTGGCGGTCGAACGACCCTTTCACAGGGGTCGCCTAAGACTATTGGAAAACACCTATTTCCCATGGTCTTAGGAACCAACACACCGCTCCTCGGTGTAGCAAAATGTAGCAATGTAGTTTACTGTTATATGAAGACTGTTACCCCTGCTACACCGTGATTCAAGACAAAATTTCATTTATTTGTAATTAGAAATAAATATTTCACAATATATAATTACATATTATTTTTTGTGATTAATCACTATGCTTTAATTATGTTCAATTTGTAACAATGAAAATACGTCCTGCCTATCAGATATTTACATTACAGTTCATAACAGTAGCAAAATGACAGTTATGAAGTAGCAACGGAAATAATTATATGGTTGGGGGTCACCACCACATGAGGAACTGTCTTAAAGGGTCTCGGCATTAGGAAGGTTGAGAACCACTGATGTAGGAGAAGCAGGTCGCAAGAAGATGAGTTAAGTTTAAATGTGTTGGACAGAGGAGGTTGTGTATCGCCGCGTGAGAAGTGGCCGTCGTGCTTGGGCTAGACTCCGACCCCGGCCCTTTAATCGTGTAACCTGACCGACGTAACTGGGCAGAGGGTTCACCACTGGGCTTCACTTTCATCTCCTATAAAATGGAGCCAGGATCAGCCTCAGACGACAGTGAAGGAGTTTATATGTAAACTGCTTAAACTTGTGCTAAATGTAGAGTAAGAACTCAATAAACGGTGGATATTTTCATGATGACTAAAATTGGAGACAGAGGGTTGGGAGTAATTAATACTAAAATCTCTCACCAACATTGTTTTTTGTCAGCGTCGGCTGCTGTTTTGAGATAAGGTTTTGGTAAGCAGTTTTACAACTTACATTTTTATGATTTAAAATTTTACCTTTGCTTACAGTCACTTTTGTGGATAATCCATATGTCGAGTCAGTTCCCTTACAAAATAGATCAGAGGTAGCGTCTCTTAATTTTTGTGGCCCACGTATGATAGTAGGATGGGAAGTAGATCAGTTTGTCTCTTCTCCTCAGTATGTTGTGGGAGAAGACCAAACCAGTGGAATGCCTTGCTTAAGCCTGTGACACTGTAGAAAGGCCCAGGGGTTTCTTCAGCATCTTGCAAATGCAAGATTCCACATTGAAATGGGGGATTGAAAACCCTCCAAGAGCCAGGCCATCGGGGTTCAGTATTAAACGTCAGCCTAGGACCGAGGAAGTCACAGCTGGATTCCCAGTCAGAGCGAATGCCCCAGTTGTGGGCTCCATCCCCAGTGTAGAGTGTGCAGGACGCAGCCCATCAATGACTCTCATCATTGATGTTTCTTTCCCTCTCCTTTTCTCTCTGAAGTCAATCTATATAATAAAGAGGTAATGTGCAAATTGGTCCTAATGGTGTCACAGTAATGACCAATTTGCATATTGACAGACCAGCAGGAGGCTGCGCACAACAGCACAACACAGCAGGGGGGCTACAGCAGGGGGGCTTGCAGGAGGCTCGCTTCCCTGCTCCCCCTCCAACCCACCCCCCACCTCCCTCGCTGGAGGCTTCCTTTTCTCCCAGGTGCATGGGCTTGACAAATACCCTTCCGAGAGCACTCTGCCTGGGGTTGCCACCAATCCCCTGAGGTGGGGGAGGGTTGAGGGGTGACACCCGCATGGCAGGAGGCCAGCTCTTGGAGCACAGTGGGCAGATGCAAAAGGGGGAGAGGTGCGTGCATGCAAATCCAGAGGGTGAGGACCCAACATGAAGGAAGGGCCAGGGCATGACAACAGAGAGTGGACATCGAGGTGAGGTGCCAGACCTGGAAGGGCCACCAGTGAACAATGCGGGGATCCCACCGCCACAAACATACCAGGCGTGCCCTCGATGCCCGGGACACCGATGCCGGGGTCCTCCTGAGCGCATAACCACGAAGCCTCCTCCCACCATGCGGCCCGGCCCCACTGCTCTGGGGAAACCACAGGCAACCCTCACACTGCAGGGAAGCCACCACGGCTTTCTCTAGCCATCCATCCACTCATCTGCCTGGCACAACCCGGGCGGAGGCTCATCCTGGGTGGAACGTACCCCCCTCTGTGCCCCCACCCCGCCCCCTTCAGTCCTCAACGGGAGAAAAGCCTCCCACGCGTGAATGCAAGCAAAGCAGTGGTCCCCAAGATGGATGTTAGCCCGGCCGGCTGGATCCTCTCCCAACTCCGAGGGGGGAATTGTGGGCCATGGTAGACAAGACACAGTTGTGTCATCGCTTGACCCCTCAAAGCCGGTGTGAGAGGGGCCCAGTGCCCAAACAGAGGCGGCTGTAGGTCCCAGAGAGGAAAGCAGTCAGTGCTAAGACAGGAGGAGGGGGAAAGATGGGGAAGAAGAGAAGGAGGGAGGGAAGAACTTGATAAAGGAGTCAGTAGAGAACAGAGTTAGAGAAGGAAAGAGGATGTATGAGTGAACTATAGGAGCTATTATGAAAATTAAGTATAGTTGTGTACTGGAGACAGATTTTAAAAGTAGGAGTCAAAAAGAAAAAAGATAAGTGATAGTGAATAATTAGGTAGGTAAATAGATGTTAAAATAGTGGAAGTAAGTAGAGAAGAATGTATGGGAAAAGTAGGATGAGAGAAATGAGGGGAGGGTGAAGAAAAGTTTTAAAGGGGAGCCAGTAGAGCTTAAAAAGAGAATGGGAAGAAGGAAGAAATGGGGGAGGGAGCAAAGTAGGTCTGAGGAAGGAAGAAAAAAATTAGGATGGGGAGAGAGGGCAGGAGTAAAGATAAAGGAAAGAAGGAATGTGAGGAGGGAGGGAGGGTAGGAGAAAGATGGGAAGAAGGATGATGGAGGAAATGAGAAATGAGAAAAGTGTGTAAATGATAATAGGAAAAAGTGTTACATAAAAACTATGTGAGAGAGAGAAGCTATTAAAGAAGTCAAATACAGTTGTGTGTAAAGGGGATACGATTTTTGAAAAAAGTTAATAGGGGCAACCAGGCTGACAGGGAAGGCACTTAGGGGTGACCAGGTTGGCAGGTGTGGGCAGTTAGGGGATCAGGCCAGCATGCACAATGGTTAGGGCAGGCAGGCAGATGAGCAGTTAGGAGCCAGAGGTCCCAGATTGTGAGAGGGATGTTCAACTGCCAGTTTAGGTCCCATCCCTGGCCTCCCAGATTGGAGAGGGTACAGTTCGGGCTATAGGACTTTTCCTCTCCCTTCTTCTTCCCCCTCCCCCTCGAGTGCATGAATTTCATGCACCAGGCCTTAAGATTTTATACATATATATATAAAATCTCCAAGAGAGTCTGTATAACATTCAATTTTGAAAGTCACAGCTCATTCATTCATCAAATATTTAAAGAGTAGCTATTATTTGGTAGGTATTGTTCCTGGTGCTTGTAGCTGTTTTTCCTAAAAATCGTAGGTAATTTGGGGAAAGGTTTACCTCCCAGAGCTAGTTTGTTTTGGAAGTGAATGTTTTCTAAAACTAATACCTGGTTTAAAACATGTATATTAACACTGTTTTGTGTATTCTCTAGTAACAGGTTCTGTGAGATTCTGATCTTGCCAACTGGTTTGACCAACTATAGAGCTCTTAAGAAATTTAGTCCCTGTGGGTTGTTGAAGCGTTAGCAGACGTTTATTCAGTTAGCAAATATTGCCCAGTTGTGTATCAGTCACTGTGGACATAGTGGACTCAATACTCTCCTTACATTGTAGAGGTAGAGGGGAGGAGGCTTACAAACAACAGATGTAGGTGGTTGTTGAACCAATGAAGTTAAATGAACTAGGGGAAAGAAGTAATATGCATGCAAATCAGACAGTACGAGCACTTTAGTTCAGAAGAGAAAGAGATCATGTTTTTTGGTCTTTAACATTACTGTTCATACCCACCTCATAGGGTATTACTGTATGTTGTCTTTCAGTACAAGCTCAATAAAATAATATTCAGTGAATGTATTTGGCCTGGGTCTTGAAGGATAATTATAGTTTAGGCAGAAGGAGGTAGGATTACTGACATGTCAAGGAGAAAGAATGACATGCAAAGATGGGAAGTCACAGAATGCATATACAGAATTTCATTTGCTGTACAGTAATGGGAAATAAGGCAGGAAGGTTATAAGTAGGAGCAACTCACAAATTTTAGAAAATCAACTATTTAACGTAGTATAAACTTTAAATTATGAAAGGCAAGTAAATTGAGATTTTATTTGGAAATCTCTTTGTTGTAATTGTCTTCTACGTGATCTTCTCAGAGGGGATTATAATGCAGGCACTTAGTACAATGTCCGGTATGATGATATTTGTTGGGGATGAAGACTACAGGCAACGCAGCAATTTATCAGTCCACGTCCCTTACCCCATTACCTCGCATATCTGGTACATTACATCTTCATAGTCAACATCTTACCTGCCTCCGAAATCTTAAAGCTTCAGGAAATGCCAAGTAGCTCCTGTACAAAAAAGTTTGAAGTTCCAGGACATCTTTTACTTTCTATCTACAATCTAGGATGGAGGGTACGAATTGCGTTAACGACTTTTAATGTTTTCTCTTCCCATACAGGTGAGCTGAGAGAACACTTTGCACAGTTTGGCCATATACGAAAATGCACTCTACCTTTTGTGAGTTTTTTTTTTTTTTTAAGTATTAATGTTATCCTTTAATTCCTGTTTCTTGTTTCTGTCAAAGCATGTCAAATTATCTGTATGTATAACGGAGTGAAGCTGTTTAATCTTTGAGGATAAATTTTGGGTGATACTGATTAAAAAGTGAAAACAAACAAACACCCCACCATATCCTAGGCATTTGTGCTGGGTTGTTTTTGGGTTTTTTTTTGGTCTATTTTTTTTTAAGTTTAATAAATCTTTTTATTATTATTTAATAAATCTTTATTGTTCAGATTACATTTGTTTCTCTCCCCCCCCATAACTCACCTCTACCCATCTCTCACCCCTCCACCTTTACCTCCCCCAGCATTGTCCTCATCCATAAATGTATATTTTTGTCCAGTCTCTCCCTGCACTCCGTCATCCCTTTCTCCTTGAGAATTGTCAGTCCACTCCTTTTCTATGCTCCTGTTTCTATTATATTCACCAGTTTATTCCGTTCATCAGATTTTTAATTCACTTAATTTTTAGATTCACTTGTTGATAGATATGTATTTATTGTTCATAATTTTTATCTTTACCTTTTTCTTCCTCTTCTTAAAGAGTACCTTTCAGCATTTTATATAATCCTGGTTTGATGTTGATGAACTCCTTTAGCTTTTTCTTACCTGTGAAGCTCTTTATCTCCTCTTCAATTCTGAATGATAGCTTTGCTGGGTAGAGTAATCTTGATTGTAGGTTCTTGCTATTCATCACTTTGAATATTTCTTGCCACTCCTGTCTGGCCTGCATAGTTTCTGTTGAGAAATCAGCTGAAAATCGTATGGGTGCTTCGTTGTAGGTAATTAACTTTTTCTCTTGAAGATTTATTTATTTATTTATTTATTTAGAGAGAGGAAGGGAAAGGGATAGAGAGTTAGAAACATTGATGAGAGAGAAACATTGATCACCTGCCTCCTGCACACTCCCTACTGGGGATATGCCCACAACTAAAGAACATGCCCTTGACTGGAATTGAACCTGGAACCCTTGAATCCTCAGGCTGACGCTCTCCACTGAGCCGGTCAGAGTTCTCTTGCTGCTTTTAATATTCTTTCTTTTGCTCTTGGCATTTTACTTATGATGTGTCTTGGTGTGGTCCTCTTTGGATTCCTTTTGTATGGGGTTCTTTGCGCTTCCTGGACTTGTAAGTCTATATCTTTCACAGGTGAGGTAAGTTTTCGCTCAGTATTTCTTCAAATTGTTTTTTAGTATCTTGCTCTCTCTTCTTCTGGCACCACTATAATTTGGATGTTGGTACTTTTGAGGTTGTCCCAGAAGCTCCTTACTCTATCTTCAATTTTTTGGATTTTTTTTTTGCTTTTCCAGTTGAGTGTTTTTTGCTTCTTTGTATTTCAAATCTTTGACTTGATTCTTGTGGTCCTCTAGTCTGCTGTTAGGTCTCTGTATAATATTTTTTTTATTTCAGTCAGTGTATGTTTAATTTCTAGTTGATCCTTTTTTATATCCTCGAGAGTCTCACTAAATTTATCCGTCTTTTCTAGGAAATTCTTGAAAAATCTTATAACCGTGATTTTGAACTCTATCCAGTTGTTTGCTTTCCTCCTTTTCTTTCATTAGTGATCTGTTTCTTTGTCTCCCCGTTTTCACTGCTTCCCTAGGTTGGTAGAGTAGCTTTGTGTGCTACATGTTCTATAGGATCCGGTGGCTCAGCTTCCCCAGTTACCTGAGGTGAACTGGATATTCTTGGTACACCCCTTTGTGGACTGGAGGCTGCTCTCAGATCCTAGGGACTAGCTGCAGTTTTTTGTTTCCTGTCTTCTTTGTAGGCTATTTCCCAGGAGGGCAGCTTGCTTCCTCAAAGCCAGCAAGGGAGTTTCTTTCTTCCGTCTAAGATAAGTCTTATAATATAATCACAGAATGACACCCCTTCACCGTTTGCATATAACCTGATCAAGGGAGCAGTGTTCCATCAGTTTTGCCATGTATTCTTTTAGTTAGAATAGCAGCACAGGTCTGTGTTGTACCTACCCCTCACCCCCATCACCAGAGGGGATTATAGAGGGAGTAACAAGGGGATCATGGGGCCATCTTAGAATTCTGCCTGCTACAGTATTATAATGAGATAGGAAAGGATAGTTTATCATAAATCTAATTGGTGGAGCCCTAACTGGTTTAGCTCAGTGGATAGAGCGTCGGCCTGCAGACTGAAGGGTCCTAGGTTCGATTCCAGTCAAAGGACATGTACCTCATTACATCCCCAGTTACGAGGCAGCTGATTGGTGTTTCCTTCTCATCGATGTTTCTAACTCTATCCCTTTCCCTTCCTCTCTGTAAAAAATCTAAGATATATTAAAAAAACAACTAACTGGTAGAGAATATCTATTTTAACTTTTATCAAGTTGGGTGCGTTTTGAAAAACTTCGTAATTATCACATTCCCATTGCTTTCTCATGATGGTTTAGAAATCAGTCTATAATTTGTTTTACTTTATTCTGGGCTGTATTTTTCTGTGAACTTTCTAGAATTAACTGTTTTCAGCAGGTGATATTGGTAGTGGTGGTGATGAGGGGGATTAGTCTCAAATTACCAGAAATACATCAAGATTCTGAAGCTTAAATTTTGTTTCTAGAAGTGAGGATGTTAGAAACAGGGAGAGTACTTCTTTTTGTGATTGGAATTTCCCTTGACTATTACTGTTACTGTGGTTTGTATCTAGAATGGCACAGGAAACTCATTCTTATATTTTACTTCTCCAATGGTAGCAAAAAGCAGAGAATGTAAGCTTTGGGTAACTAGGAAAGTGAATATGCTTTAAAGCAAAGTTTTTTTGTTTTTTTATTTCAGGGAGGGAGGGAAATATCAATGATTAGAAAGAACCATCCATTGGCTGCCTCCTGCACAGCTCCTACTGGGGGTTGAGCCTGCAACCCAGGCATGTGCCTAGACCAGAAATCAAACCAGTGACCTTTTGGTTCCTGGGTTGGTGCTCAACCACTGAGCCACAGGGGTTAGGCTAAAGCAAGGATTTTGACATTCATTAAAATGTCTGTTATCCCATTTTGGCAAATAAAACATTGGTAGTTTGATTTGGAGCTTATAGAAACTTTTTCAAACTTCATGATTATTTTCTTATATTTTGAATTTTTAGGACAGAGAGACTGGCTTTCACAGAGGTATGGGTTGGATTCACTTTTCTTCAGAAGAAGAACTTCAAAATGTACTACAACATGATAGTCATGTTATTGATGGAGTAAAAGTAGGTATTTTCCTATATATCATGTACTTACTCTATATCAATAAGTCAGAAGTGTTGAAATGACAGGGATTTGGGG
>PVJN01007793.1:19840-68137 GCA_004026805.1 Lasiurus borealis | reverse complement strand
TCCACTGAGCCACATGGGTTGGGCTCCAATTTCTATTAATTCAGTCTTCATTTTTATGGGGGGGGGGGAGCCAGGGGAGAGTCAGAGGAAAATGTGGGTTCATCATCTCTAAGCAATTGAAGGTGCCCACGAGGCATTTGAAGGTCCTTCTCCACAGGTCCGCTAAGTGCTACCCTCTCCGGCTCAGTGTCGGCGGTCTCACATGTCCACTCTCCATCTTCATCCTGGGCCTCCCTTGATGACCACCAACCAATACAGTGGTACCTCGAGATACGAGTGCCCTAACATACGAGATCTTTGAGATACGAGCCGTCGAATGAGCGATTTTTGCTTTGAAATACGAACAACAGTTGAGATAGGAGTCATTGCGCGGATCGGCCGGCTGCACACGACCCACCAGTTTACCGCGACTCGAGCGTCTCATAGTTTCCCACGCCGCAAGGTTACGGAACGAATTAAACTCGTATCTCAAGGTACCGCTGTATGTGTTTCTGGAAGCCAGCTCAGCACGAGGCTGTCCATCACACATTCAGCCCAGCGCTGCCGTGATTTTGTATCACCGCTGCCACCACAGGCCGGGAATGAGGGGAAACCGGATCTGAAACTGTCATCCCAGACGACGGAGCCCAAGACTGTGAGAGTCCTCAGAGGATGAGGAGGTCTTATTTCAGAGTCTGGATGGGAGGGGCTTCGGTCGTCGTCGTCTCATCCTACGTCAGAGCATGCTCTCCACTGCTGGGCTCCCGCCCAGGATCACCGTCAGCCCCGGGCTCTGTGACCTTGACCTTTCTCCATCGCCGCTCCAGTCTTCAAACAGCGACGCAGACACTGTGGAGGTCGGTGCCATGAAATCCTGCTCGGCTGTCCCCTCAGGATAAAGCCTCATTCCTGGCTGCTCCTGGGCCACCGGCCAATAGCCCTGAGCCCTCTTGGGGAGCCCTTGGCTGAAGGCGGTCGCCCTCCCATGAGTAGTCTACGTGGGGTACAAAGACTCAACTCGGGACAACTCTGAAGAGCCACCCCCTCCTCGCAGCTCCCCGAGGGGCCACTGGAGCCTTCCTCAGACAACTCTGCAACCCACAAAACGCCTTCCTCTGCCCCCCGCCCCTCCTGCTTCCTCCCAGCGCCCCAGAGGTGCTGGTCCCCAAGGATCCTGGTACTTCCTGCTTCCTGGAACCCAGGTGGCTACAAGTCCCAGCCCATGGCTCCTCGGCCCACCTGTGACCTGGCTTTGGGCTGTGGAGGTGACCTGGCCACTGACACGGTCCAGCCTCAGGCCCCGCTCCATTGTCCACTCCGCCGGGCTTTCTCCATCAGCTGCACACACCAGTGGTTCTCCACCTTTCTAACGCTGCGACCATTTAACACAGTTCCCCCTGTTGTGGTGAATCAACATGTAAATATCTGTGTTTTCTGATGGTCTTAGGCGACCCTGCTAGTGGTTCTCAACCTGTGGGTCACTGCTGTAGAGCCTGAGACCATCAGAAAACAGGTCGCGACCCACAGGTTGAGCACCGCTGACACAGGCCCCGCCGGGAGGAGAGGATGAGCACAGGGACTAAAGCTGCGCTCCCCACACCACACGGCGGCGGTGTGTCCTGCTGTGACTGACGCGCGTGGGGCTTCTCTGAGCCGCAGGGGTAACAGCGAAGCGCTCTCCGGCTGGCTTCTCATCTCTCTGCCCCGGGTCTATGCTAACACCCTGTCTCCTGCATGTGCCCCCAGAGACTGCGATACACCTTCTCTTCAGGTTTCTCTCCTCACTGTTGCCGGCAACGGTTGCCTTTTAACGTTTCCCCAGGAGTTTTAAAATAAAACCCGTGTTAGCGCCAAAGGACACATACTCCACGAGGTCCCTCAAGAATCAGATTCACGGAGACAAATGCATAGAGTTGGTGCCAAGAGCCTATACGTCCCCTCTAGACGATCATTGGACAGGGTTTCCCAGGGAGCCGTGGCCCCTGGGTGGGGGGTGGTTGGGATGGGGTTAGGATTTAATGGGTGTAGTGGAATTTCAGTTTTGCAAGATGGTGGGAACCTCTTTCCATGTCCCGCGTGGTTCAGGGTTCCCAGTTCAGGGTTCGGGTTCTGGAGGAGGCCGCACCCAAAGGAAATGAGAGACTAGAAAAGCATTAATTTGGCGATATTGGGAGGCCAGGCGGGAGCCTTCCTCTAGTGGAGTGATTCTCAACCTTCCTAAGGCCGCGACCCTTTAATACAGCTCCTCATGTGGTGGTGACCCCCACCCATGAAATTATTTTTGTTGCTACTTCATCACTGTCATTTTGCAACTGTGATGAGTCGTATCTGTGTTTTCCAATGGTCTTAGGTGACCCCTGCGAAAGTGTTGTTTGACCCCCAAAGGGGTCGTGACCCACAGGTTGAGAACCGCTGCTCTAGTGGAAAGACTACCTATTGCTCTGGCCTTTTCCTCCCTTTTATTTATTTATTTTTTAAAAAATACATTCTATTGATTTCTTACAGAGAGGAAGGGAGAGGGATAGAAGGTTAGAAACATCAATGAAGAGAGACATTGATCAGCCGCCTCCTGCACGCCCCCTACTGGGGATGAACCCACAACCAAGATATATGCCCTTGACCGGAATCGAACCTGGGACCCTTCAGTCCCCAGGCCGATGCTCTATCCACTGAGCCACACCGGTTTTGGCTTTTCCCTTTTATTAAGACTCTGGGACACACCCAAAGCCTTTAGGCAGCAAATTCCAAGAACAGAAGTTTCCATGAGACAAACAGGTAGAGGCTGCTTCAGCGAACAGTGTTTCCACTAAACAGGGAGTGATGAACTCTGATCTGTCAGAGCAATGGAGGTGGACCAGCATTCTGGTCTCCCGTCCACATCTTTTTGTGAGTGAGACAGTGTTCGGTTTCCAGCACAAGATGGAGAGAGGTCTGGAGCTGGACAGTGGTGACTGTTGCAAAAGCAATGAGAACATCCTTCATGCCGCTGAACTGTACACTTAGATGTGATTAAGACGGTAAATGCTGTCTTGTGTATTTATTATAATTTCAGAAACTGAAAGTGAAATGAAAGAGACAACTGACTCCCTCGAATGAGATGTGCTACCCTGTTTCCCCGAAAATAAGACAGTGTCTTATATTACTGTTTGCTCCCAAAGAGGCGCTGGGTCTTATTTTCAGGGGAGGTCTTATTTTTCCATGAAGAAGAAGATGGTACACATTTATTGTTGAACCAAAAAAAAAAAAAAGGGAAATGTATGACCTGTAGACGGTACGGTAGTCGTTGTCATCACAAACCAGCTCCCTGATGGGCCGCAGCGCAGCCGGAGCTGTTCTGGCAGGGTGAGGTCTCTTTAAATCAGGAGTCAGACGCTTGACGGTAGCTTCGGGGTGCCTTCTATTCTGGGGAGGCCTTATGATCGGGGAGGTCTTATTTTCAGGGGGGATGCCTTATATGTCAGCGAGAGGCAACACTGGAAGTAGGCCTTATTTTCGGGGGATGTCTCACTTTCGGGGAAACAGGGTACCTCTAGGCCCACAGGCACTTCAACACTGTCTTCCCAGGAGAAATGAAATGGTTGTTTTCCTGTACGCAGCGCCCAGCAGAGGGCAGGAGAGGTCAAGGTGGCCGTCCCTCCTCCTGCGTTTGCTGCCTGACTTCAAGGCGGCTGTCCCTCCAGATGACTGCTCTCCCCCGGAGTTTGTGGGTGAGACAACCCTGTCACTGAAATCATCACGTGAAAATAACGGCTCCTCCTCGCGGGGTGATCTGGCGGTAACACAGCTCCAGTCTATGGTGCTTTATTTCGGTTTTATTTACCCAGACCACTTGGCAGAGGGCTCTGCAGATAATCCCGCGGATGGGCCACCCAGGACGCTGAGAACCGCCTCCTGTCTCTGCCGTGACATTCACAGAATGCGGGGTTCCCCTCCTCCCAGCCGAGCTACACGCACCCCAGCAGTGCGGCCGGTCTCCGGTGAGCCATCCATCCCTCCTCTTTGGTTTCCTCCTTCCCTCCATCTCCCGCATCGCATTCCCCACAAGCCCCGGATGTGCGGTAATGACTATGCGGAGATTGCGCTGGGATTGACACAGCCATTGCTTTTTACTCTTTGAAAACACCACGGGGGTCGTTTTCCAGGAAGAAAGCGGCGTCTGCCAGACACGGGTCTCCCTTCTTCGCTCCAAAAGGAAGCCAGACCGTTTGCTGTGGCGTTTAAGGTTACAGGTTGATTGACGTCTGCCTCTGGTTTCCCATGTGCTGGTGTTAAGAGAAAACCGGAATAACCTAACCACGCTCGGAGGGTTTGGAGTCACATTTAATACACGCACGGGTCTAGAGGAAGATGTTTCTCAAATTCTGGGCCCCCACATGCAGAAATTTTCCCTATTTACAGTGGTACCTTGAGATACGAGTTTAATTCGTTCCGTAACCTTGAGGCGTGGGAAACTATGAGACGCTCGAGTCGCGGTAAACTGGTGGGTCGTGTACAGCCGGCCGATCCGCGCTATGACTCCTATCTCAACTGTTGCTCGTATTTCAAAGCAGAAATCGCTCGCTCGACGGCTCATATCTCAAAAATCTCGTATGTTAGGGCACTCGTATCTCGAGGTACCACTGTGTATGTTTTTACCTTCTTTGTCTCCCAAATATGGGATGTTTCCCGCCCCTTTGCAAGTTCTTAAAGGGCCCCTATGTGCTGAGGCCTTGAGCCCTCCACCGAAGGCCTGGCCTGGTGCCAGCACCAATAATTTTGTCCGGGGAAGGCTTAATGGCCTCTCTGGAGTGAGAATAGCCTCATTTTCTTTATTATTTAAGCAAGCAAGCATTTACAGAAGCCCACGGCACGGTTAAAATTTCAAACGGCGGTTTTTATGAGACGATGCTTCACTGAGAGTCCCGGGGTTCCTGAGCACGGTCCTGTTTAAGAGCCCTGAGCATCGCCTCCTTTCCCCCCTCCCGGCCACCCCATCACTCTGGGAAAGCGGCGGTGGCAGCAATCTCTTCCCAGGCGGCTCCGGGTCCCCCATTTATTCTGGCAATTGGAATGCAGAGGGCCTTTCTCTTTCATGCACGGAATAGGCTTCCAGTCCCCAATACCCGTTATTATTTCACCCGCCTCCACGTGGGAATTGCAAGCATTCTGATGGGCGATTTGAGAGGCCAATTTCCGTAAAAGCCTCTGCGCAGGCTGCTCAGCGGCCTTCTTCTCACACAGAAACACCGAGATTCCTCTGCGGATCCTGGGGAGCCGAGCACGTGCCCCCCCAAAAGCCACGCAACTATTTTTCCGTGTCTCTGGCCGGGGGGAGCACACGGCTCTCCAAGCCCAACACGCATGGACGAGGAGTCTGGTACGGTCGCACAGAGGTGACCGTGGCTTCCTTCATTCCGTCTCTGTCTCCGGGGCACGCCCTTTCACGTCCTCAGGGTCAAGGTGAGGGGAGAGTGGGCGGGAGCAGAGGCAGGAAACCATGAGTTTGGAAAGGACTAAACCAAGCGACAGAACACGGCGTCCAGCAAGGAAGATAAATGAAACACACACGCGCGCGCGCGCGCACACACACACACACACACACACACACGCACACACGGGTCCCTGTTATCTCAGAGGCTGTGAACCTGAGATGTTTACGTTAATGTATTTCCCTCCAGGGCAGTGGTTCTCAACCTTTCTAATGCTGCGACCCTTTAAGACAGCTCCTCATGGGGTGGTGACCCCCAACCATAACATTATTTCCGTTGCTACTTCATCACTGTCATTTTGCTACTGTGATGAACTGTCATGTAAATATCTGATAGGCAGGATGTATTTTCATTGTTACAAATGGAACATCATGAAAGCATAGGGATGAATCACAAAAACAATATGTAATTGTATACTGTGAAATATTTATTTCTAACGACAAATAAATGAAATTTTGTCTTGAATTGTGGTGTCACATGGGCAACAGTCTTCCTAGGACAACAGTAAACGACATGGCTACACTTTGCTACACCGAGGAGCGGGGTGTGGGTTCCTAAGACCATGGGAAATAGGTGTTTTCTGATGGTCTTGGGCGACCCCTGTGAAAGGGCCGTTCGGCCCGCAAAGGGGTCGTGACCCACAGGTTGAGAACCGCCGCTCCAGGGAATGCCGAGCTGACACTCACCCCCCTGAAACCCTGAGGCTGCAGCTGCCCTCCAGGCTGTTTTAGGGGCAAACCTGAGGGTACAAACCGGAGTGGGTAAAGCTGAGACCTCACGGAGATGAAACAATCGCTACTCCAGGGTGTCCTTGAGCCTCTGCAGAATGCGGTTGTCACCGGAGAACACAGTGTCCTTCATGCTTCAGCCACGGGGACCGGCCAGTCTGCAGAGGGCGACTGGCTAAAGATGATGCATGTAGGCTCCGGCCTTGAACTCTGTCTGCTAATGTCATCGAGATTCCCTCGCCCCCTCGTCTCCCCCTCACCACAAGCTCCCTTCTCAAAGACTCTCCCCACCCTGGCAGCCTTCCCCGGGAAAACGCCGAGCAAGCTGTCCCTGTAACTCTTACTATTCACTTCAGATCTGCTGTAAGAGACCCAGGTAACAAAGGCATCAAAATGGAGTATTCTTGCCGAAACCGGTGTGGCTCAGTGGATAGAGCGTCGGCCTGCAGACTGAAGGGTCCCAGGTTCGATTCGGGTCAAGGACACGGAAATTGGTTGGGGGCACATCCCCAGTAGGGGGGCATGCAGGAGGCTGCTGATGGATGTCTCCTCTCTCTCATCAATGTTTCTCTCTATCCCTTCCTCTCTGTGAAAAATCAATAAAACATATTTAAAATAAAAATGAAGTATTCTTTGCACCGGGACCCTTTTCTCCTGTGCTTCTGAAAGGTGAGCGTCTCTCGTGGCCATTGTCACACAGATGGCCGCATCGTTTTCTTAAGCTCCGGGATCCCACGCTTTGTGGGGAACTCTCAAAGGGATGGGCTAACTCATTCCATCTGGGGGTGGCCGGGACACAGGCTCTCTTTCCCACTGACACACACACACGGGCTGTGTTTTGTTTGTTTATTGTTTGGCTTTCAATGACAGTCATAATACAATTAAACAAAGAAACAAAAAGAACCACAATGTCCAAACTCGATCCAGGTCCCGGGCCTGCCTGCCTGTCTGCATTGTGCCTTTTTCTTGGGGTGAAACAAAATTTCCCCCCCCCCCTGCTCCCAGGCAATGTTCTGCCATGACTGGGCTGTCTCTCTGCCAGGGGGCGCCTGGCTCAATACTTCAGTCCCGTGAATTCCGACCTCCTGGTCACTCTTCTTTTAAAAATATATTTTATTGATTTTTTAAAATATATTTTATTGATTTTTTAAAAATATATTTTATTGATATTTTACAGAGAGGAAAAGAGAGGGATAGAGAGCCAGAAACATCGATGAGGGAGAGACATGGACAAGCCACCTCCTGCACGCCCCCCACTAGGGACATGCCTGCAACCAAGATACATTCCCCTGACCGGAATTGAACCTGGGACCTTTCAGTCCCCAGGCCGATGCTCTATCCACTGAGCCAAACTGGCTTCGGCTTATTGAGTTTTTGCAGAGAGGAAGGGAGAGGGATAGAGAGTTAGAAACATCGATGAGAGAGAGACATTGATCAGCTGCCTCCTGCATGCCCCCTCCTGGGGATGTGCCCACCACCAAGGTACATACATGCTCTTGACTGGAATCGAACCTGGGACCTTTCAGCCCGCAGACCAACACTCTATCCACTGAGCCACACCGTTTTCGGCCTGGTGCCTCTTCAATACTCGGCTCCAGCACCGTCTTCTCCAAGGCCATGGTCATCAGTGAAGGCAATTCTTTCCCTCCTGCTGCAGAGCGAGCTCAGACACGAATTCTCTGCGTTGTGGACACGAAACTTCCAGGGTCCGATCTGCTCCCCCCAACAGCTGAGGCTGAGGGCAGAGCCTACGTGCTGTGGAGTAACTCCTAACTCGGGACTTCACCAGACCTGGCTGGCCTGGCTTGGTGGATGAACGTCAATCTATGAACCAGGAGGTCAGGGTTCCATTCCCCCTCAGGGCACAGGCCTGGGTGGTGGGCTCCATCCCCAGCGTGGGGGGCGCAGGAGGCGGCTGGACAATGATTCTCCCTCATCACTGATGTTTCTGTCTCCCCCTCCCCTTTCCTCTCTGCGTTCAATAAAAAATGTATTTTTTTTAAAAAGCCACAAAAGACTTCACCATGAAATCATGATTTTTATTTACAATGGAGAGCTGGAAATATGTTTTTAAAAACACTGTTCTCAAATTCACAGTAAACTGTGTAGTCAATTACAGAGCCCAGAGAACACGGGGTCTGTTTTTCAGGATTTGTGCTTCACACATACATGCATACCCTGTGTGTGTGTTTGCATACGATACTTCTGCATTAAAGGAACCTGTGAAGCCAACATTTCCTAAAGCGCTGGAAACCCTGTTTCCCGGCGCTTCTCATTGAAAAAAAAAGAAAATAACACAATGAAACGTTCTGAGATTTCCAACTAAGAACGCGGCCGCAGGCCTGGCTGACCACAGTGACTTCCAGGGTTATCTGACCGCGACACCGTTTGACAGGGACACTGAGGAGCATGCAGAGGGAACAGAGAGTCCTGTGACCTCACGTTCTGAGAAACGCCCCATGGCCTCTTCCAACCGGTCCTTCCCCTCAAGGGGATGGCAGGTCGGATCAAGATGTCATGGCAGCCAAAACCAGTTTGGCTCAGTGGATAGAGCGTGGGCTTTCGGACTGAAGGGTCCCGGGTTCGATTCCGGGCAAGGGCATGTACCTTGCTTGCGGGCACATCTCCACTGTGGGACGTGCAGGAGGCGGCTGACCAATGTCTCTCTCTCATCGATGTTTCTGACTTTCTGTCTCTCCCTTCATTTCTGTAAAAAAAAAAAAATATATATATATATATATATATATAAAAGATAACATGGCATGCAGGGACAGGTTTGGTTGGCGTGAACTACTCATATGCAGCACAGCCGGAAGCAACAGACACATGCCAAGTGGTACCCTAGCGGGGTCCACCCGTCTGATCTTCCCACTACTCAAACCCCAACCCCGCTGTCTCGGCAGCCCTGGTGAGCCAATGGATAAAGGGGGTGTGTAAGGGATTGCTATTTGAAAAGCACCCCTCTGGGACAACAGTCATGCTCACCCAGCCGTTCACTGACACAGCTTGGGAGGTGTGGTGCCTGATAAATAGGAGGGAAAGGGGGAGCTCACTTTTGTTTATAACATCATTTTACTTTTCTTTTTAATGCATTTTATTGATTTTTTACAGAGAGGAAGGGAGAAGGATAGAGAGAAACATCAATGAGAGAGAGACATTGATCAGCTGCCTCCTGCACGCCCTCTACTGGGGATGTGCCCGCTACCAAGATACATTTCCTTGACCGGAATCGAACCTGGGATCCTTCAGTCCGCAGGCCGATGCTCTATCCACTCAGCCAAACCGGTTTAGGCGTCATCTTACTTTTCATATCCCAGCGCTATTTGTTTCTAGTATCATGTTAATACTTCTCCATTTAGATTAAAAGAAATTAAGACAAAGTTTGGAGAATTATGTACCAAAACGTACTCCTCATTTACACTTTTGGGTGGAAGAGGAACAGAATTTAATTTCTCCTACGTTATTCATGAAATGTTAGCGCAGGAAATATTACACTATTTATTTATGTGTGTGGCTTTGTGTTCAGCACAAAATTAAGATTTCCACCTGGTGTCATTGGTCAAATAATTTATTTTATTTTTTTATACTAACCTGAGGATATATTTATTTATTTGAGAGAGGAAGAGAGAGAGAGAGGCGCATCAATGTGAGAGAAGACATTTGTCGATCGGTTGCCTCCTGAATGTATCCCCACCAGGAATCAAACCCACAACCCTTTGCTGTACTGGACCACACTCTAACCAGCGGAGCCACCTGGCCAGGGCACGTGAGCTTTGGAAGCAGCAATGCCCCTGCATCCCTTATAAAGGGGGCCTGTCTTCAAAGCCACCACACGCCACCTCACCCAGGAAGCTGGAATCTCAGAGGAGAAGGAACGGAGGAGACCTGGGTGCGATAATGCAGACCAGCACAGCGTACACTCTCTCTGACCAACATCTCAAAGCCAATGCCACGCCTCCACTGGCAGCTTTAATCCAAAAACGTAACACTCTGCCCCAGCTCCCATGAAAAACAGGCATAACTACATTATTATACACACAGATGTACGTGCCGAACATACCACCTAACCAGAGGTGACCCAATGCACTATAAAATAGACATGTATCACACACAGAACGATGGAACGCCAATCTAACTATGCACTTAGGAAAGTTTACCCTCAACAAAATATCTGTTTGGACAACAAGAAATACTTGTAAATACTCAATTAAATACATTTTTCCTAAATGCTTAGGATTTAAAGATGCCAGAGGGATATCACAGGGAGGAGTCCGTATCTGTTTGAAATGGACAAAAATGTCTGGTTGCCAAATTTCTACCTGGCATGGGAGAAGCACTCAATTATCATGCGCTTTCCAAGGAACTTGTGATTACTGTTCTTTATGCTTAGGTGGTGTCCTGGAGACCAAAATCGCTATCAAACGGATGAATCCATTTCATCTCACAAAGTCAAGGGGAAAGGAGAGGAGAATTTTAAACGTGAAAAGGGGAATATACTTAATATTGGAATTTCCATGTGTTTGGTGAAGAAAACAGACAGCAAGGGAGAGGAAAGGAAAGGCCTTTTTGAATAGCACCAGGGATGCCTCTAGTCAGGGATTTTTCAAAGAGGAAGTCACCACCAGCAGGAAGGCCCCTTAAAATATGCATTTCCTGCCCAAACCGGTGTGGCTCAGTGGATAGAGCGCCGGCCTGCGGACTGAAAGGTCCCAGGTTGGATTCTGGTCAAGGGCATGTATCCTGGTTGTGGGCACATCCCCAGTGGGGGGCGTGCAGGAGGCGGCTGATGGATGTCTCTCTCTCATCAATGTTTCTAGCTCTCTATCCCTCTTCCTTCCTCTCTGTAAAAAATCAGTAAAATATATTAAAAAAATATTCATTCCTAGGCCGCACCGCCACGCTCTGGATGGGCGAGGATGAAGGAGGGACCTGAGTCTGTTTTCCTAACGTAGACTCAAGTTCAGGTTTGTGCAGAACCCTGAGAACGAGGTGCAGATGGCTCTAAACCTGGCGCGTGTGTACGGAACCCCAGCTGGTGGAGGAGTTTGAGGTGGAGAAACTGTGCCCCCTGCTTCCCTCAGCTGTGTCCCCATGCACAGGGACTCCCCGGCTCCTCTCTGTCCCGGGAATGCAGAGAGGCAGCCGGCCCTGCGTGAGCCAGAGCCCCCGGGACGGCCGGGCTCTGGAGGGTGGGCGCACGGCCCGCGGGAGGGCGCCGTGACCAGGAACCTCTGGTGGAGGAGTGCTGGCATGTCTGCTCCTTGTTCAGAATGCAAGCCACACCGACCTGCCCTTTGCAGTAATTGCACCAATGTCTGGAATTTAAAGGACTGTGTTTCTCGTTCCCGGTGGGGAGCTTCAACATTCCGGTGGGTGTTGTGTGTTTTTTTAATCCTCGCCCGAGGATATTTCTCCGCTGATTGTTAGAGAGCGTGGGAGAGAGCGGGGAAGGTAAGAGAGAAATGTTGATGTGAGAGACACACATCCACTGGCTGCCTCCCCACACCAGCCGGACCGGGGCCTGGGCCGGGGAGGAGTCTGCAACCCAGGCACCTGCCCAGGAGCGGAATCGAACCCGGGACCCATTGGTCCGCAGGCCCACGCTCCATCCACTGAACCAAACCCTATTAAATCAACAACAACAACAACAACAAACCCCAAAGCAGTCCTTTGTCTCTAGTGTGAGTCACGATGGAAGCATCTTCCCAAGTGCAGCGGATTGGACAGGAATGTGTGTGTCTGTGTGTTTGTTTGCACGTGTGTGCGTGTGTTTGTGCGTGTGTACGTGTTTACACGTGTGTATTTGTGCGTCTGTACGTGTATTTGAACGAATGTACGCGTTTGAGTGTTTTTGCGTGTGCCTTTTTGTGTGTGCATGTTCTTGCATGCGTGCTTGCGTGCGTTTGCATGTGTGTACACATGTTTGCGTGTCTGCATGTGTATTTGCACATGTGTTTGTGTGTATGTACATGTTTGCACGTGTGTACATGCTTGTGCATGTTTATGTATTTGCACGTGTGTACGTGTGTTTGCGCGTGTGTGTTTGCACGTGTGTACGTGTGTTTGCGCGTGTGTGTGTGTGTGTTTGCGCGTGTGTGTGTGTGTTTGCGCGTGTGTGTGTGTGTTTGCGCGTGTGTGTGTGTGTTTGCGCGTGTGTGCGTGTGTTTGCGCGTGGGTACGTGTGCCCTCTACCGCCGCCTGCAATGCAGTCTCCCGGCCTGTCATTCTAGGTGAGAAAGTTCTGCAGAATTAAACGGCTGCTCCCGGCCGCGCACGCGCTGTCAGTTCCGGGAGCACGGACGGACGGACGGACGGACGGACGGACGTGGGGTCACACGCATTTCCCGCCCGACGCCCTGGCCACGCGGGCCACTCACCCGTCCACGTGACCTGCACCGGGCGCCCGGCCACGTCCTGGTTCTCCTTCCGGGGCCCGGGCCTCGCACAGGGCCGCCCGCCCGCAGGTCCGGGACCCGCGCCCGGTTCTGAGCGCTGCGCCCCGAGGGCGTGAGTCCCGCTCGTGCGTGGGCCCGGCCCCGCCCCCGCCCAGCGCCACGCTGTGGACGCCGCCGCGCCGGTCACGTGGGCCGCGGGCGGGCCGTGGAGGGCGCGAGGCCGGCGTGCGGGCTGCAGGTAACGCCGAGCTCGGTGCTCATGGCCCCCGGGTGGGAGCGGTGCCGGGGGGAGGCCGGGGGGCTGCCCGGGGAGGGGGTGCGGCCCCGGTAAAGCCTGGGGGTCCCGGCGCGGACGTGCAAAGGGCCCAGGACTGTGCCTGCACCTGAGCCTTCGCCTGCTTCTGCGCCTGCGCCTGCACCTGCACCTGCGCCTGCACCTGCGCCTGCGCCTGCGCCTGCACCTGCACCTGCACCTGCACCTGCGCCTGCACCTGCACCTGCGACTACACCTGCACCTGCGTTTGACCCGCAGGCCGTGACCTGGCGCCTCTGCGCCCCGAACGTGGGCAGCTACATTTCTGGGGTCTTACTCCCCCCTTTCCGCGCTGCTCCTGCACGTTCCCGCCATGCACCACGGCAGGAGGGGGCTCCCGGTGCGGCCTGCGGGGGCCGGGCAGGCGGGGGCCCAGGCCGGCCTTTGAGAAACGGGAGCAGCGAGGAGGTGAGGAGGGCTGCCTCCTGCACGCCCCCCACTGGGGATGGAGCCCAAACCCAGCCGTGTGCCCTTTGCAGCGTCCACTCGGGCTCTGCTTTTTCCTGATGCTCTGGTTCCGGGTGGAATGGCGTTAGTGGAGCTATTATTGCAAGCAAACCCTCCTCCTTTGTTTCTCCTGGTGGGTACAGGCCTCGCCTTTCCGGAACAGCTCTGTGGCCCTCGCAGGTTATGCTGATTCTTTTGTGTGTGTGTTTTTTTTTTAAATATATTTTATTGATATTTTTGCAGCGAGGAAGGGAGTAGAAAGCTAGAAACATTGATGAGAGAGAGACATCGATCAGCTGCCTCCTGCACACCCTCCACTGGGGATGTGCCTGCCACCAAGGTACGTTCCCTCGACTGGAATCGAACCTGGACCTTTCAGTCTGCAGGCCGATGCTCTATCCCCTGAGCCACACCGGTTTCGGCTATGCTGATTCTTGAATGATTTTATTTTTCATGTACTAATGCCAGAGTGTATTTTCTCTCTTAACCAGTGGTTCTCAACCTTCCTAAGGCCACGTCCCTTTAATGCAGTTCCTCATGGGGGTCACCACCACATGAGGAACTGCATTAAAGGGACGTGGCAGTAGGAAGGTTGAGAACCACTGCTCTTAACGAAGATGTCTCCATGTGCTTCCGAGTTTTCATTTATGAAAATGCACATCTGCGCTACTATGGATGCACCTGTGTATGCCTTTGTGTGTATACATACAAGTGTAAATGTGTGTGTGTGTGTGTGTGTGTGTGTGTGTGTGTGTGTGTTTGCCACGGGGCAGGGTGAGAAGGAGGCACAGCCTTCCCCTCTGGGAATGACTCCACGTACATCTGCTTGCTCCGAGCCGTTGTCACTGCCCGGTTGTCCTCCCCAAGGTCACTGTCGGGCAGAGGCGCCGAGGGTGGCGGACAGAGGACAGTGCACCCGCACTGTAACCGTTTGTCTGCGCTCTGTCCCCGGGGCAGGCCGGGGGGTGGATGAACAACAGCAACAGTTTCCAGGAGCAAACAATGGTGTTCTCTGTGACCCTGAGCACAGCTGTGTCCTCCCCCCCCCCCCAGCCGCTCCCTCCCGCAGGCCAGCTGACTCTCCCCCGCCCTGTCTGCAAGGGCACGTCTCCTACCCTCTGGGTTTCAAAAATCATTCCTTCTAATGGACAACCTCTTCCCCACCCCACCCCCAATAGCATTTTATAGATACACATATTTTTAAAATATATTTTTGTTGATTTCAGAGCAGAAAGGAGAGGGAGAAAGAGAGAGAAACATCCATGATGAAAGAGAATCATGGATTGGCTGCCTCCTGCACAACCCCCCACTGGGGATCGAGCCCAAAACCCAGGCATGTGCCCTTGGCTGGAATCGAACCTGGGACCCTTCAGTCCACAGGCTGATGCTCTATCCACTGAGCCAAGCCGGCTAGAGCTATACAGTATACATAGTTTTTAAAAATATTTTATTGATTTTTTTTTACAGAGAGGAAGGGAATGGGATAGAGAGTTAGAAATATGGATGAGAGAGAAATATCCATCAGCTGCCTCCTTCACACACACACACACACACACACACACACACACACACATATCCATTGGGGATATGCCTGCAACCAAGATACATGCCCTTCACCAAAATCAAACCTGGGATCTTTCAGTCCGCAGGTCGATGCTCTATCCACTGAGCCAAACCGGTCAGGGCTATATACATATTTTTAAAGTATATTTTTTTATTGATTTCGGAGCAGAAAAGAGAGGGAGAAAGAGATCGGAACATCAGTGATGAAAGAGAATCATTGATTGGCTGCCTCCTGCATGCCCCATGCTGGGGATGGAGCTCACAACCCGGGCATGTGCCCTGACTGGGAATGGAACAGGTGACCTCCTGGTTCATACCTGAAGGTTCAACCATTGGGCCATGCCAGCCGGGCCATTTTATATATATATATTTAATAAAAGGAGAATGACTCCAGGGAATTTGTGCTTCTCTAGCTACATGAGGGCCTGGGACTTTTATCAGGACTTAGAAATGCTCGCCAGAGGCTGAGTTCCCGGAGGTAGAGACAGGGCTTGCTCTGCTCAACACGGTCTCCTGGCCTGACTGAGAGCCCGCGGGCACCGTGGCGGGTGGGCTAAGCAGAGTCCCAGACAGAATCTCCTCCGCGGGGAGGTGATCAGTGGGGCCAGCCGATGCAAACACACCTTCTTGCCTGTGTCTCTCACGGATGCGTTTCCTCTCGCTCCCTGCCGTGTGGCTGAGAACACACTTACCTTTTCTGAGGAGCGGATGACGCGCGCCGCTGTGCTGCCGCAAACCTTCTTTTCTGATTTCAGTTTCATCTCAGTTGTAAAAAAAAAAATGCCATCCGAGCGGTGTGTTGAAAAAGTAAACACAGAGAAGTATATTGTAAAAAATATTGTAAAAAAAGACCCACAATCTCACTGCCCAGAAAGGACAGGCCCTGAAATGTTCATTGTGACCTGCATGTTTTTCTGTGCTTCTGTCTTCAATTTACAGCGACGGCCACATAATTGAGAGGTTGCAAGTGTCATCTTCTGTGCTTTATGTTTTGGTGACACAGAACTCTACATTTTTCCTTTACAACTTTATCTTTTTTAAGAAATATATATTTTATTGATTTTTACAGAGAGGAAGGGAGAGGGATAGAAAGTCAGAAACATCGATGAGAGAGAGACATCGATCAGCCGCCTCCTGCACACCCCACAGTGGAGATGTGCCCGCAAGCAAGGTACATGCCCTTGACCGGAATTGAACCTGGGACCCTTCAGTCCGCAAGCCGACGCTCCATCCACTGAGCCAAACTGGTCTCGGCTCCCCTTACAGCTTTATCTTTATTGTTGAAAATATTACAGATAGCCCCCTGATGACCCGTTGACTCCCTCTACCCAGCTCCCGCCCCCCACCCTAAATCTTCACTATTGTCTGTGTGTCTATGAATTATGCACATAAATTCTTCATTTATTCTCTTCCATGTGCCACCCCCCTTCACTCTGAGATTCATCAGTCTGTCCCAGGCTTCTGTCTCTGGGTCTATTTTGTTGGTCAGTTTATTTTGTTCATTGGATTCCAGGTATGAGTGAGATCATGCGATGCCTGTCTTTCTCTGACTGGCTTATTTCGCTTAGCACAGTGGTCGGCACACTGCGGCTCTCAAGCCACAGGCGGCTCTTTGGCCCCTTGAGTGTGGCTCTTCCACAAAACACCACGGCCTGGGCGAGTCTATGTTGAAGAAGTGGCGTTAGAAGAAGTTTAAGTTTAAAAAAGTTGGCTCTCCAAAGAAATTTCCATCGTTGCCCTGTTGATATTTGGCTCTGCTGACTAATGAGTGTGCCGGCCATTGGCTTAGCACATATTATGTTTTGTGAATTTAATGTTCTTTTTTAAGCATATGGCATGTGATTAAAACCTCTTTAAGAAATAAAATTGTAAGAGCTGAATTGTGTTCCAACATAGAGCGATGCCCCATGATCAAGTCAAATCCATCTCTGTTTTTGACAGCTTAGATCTTGGGGGTATTTTGTAATTATCAGCATCTTTACACATACTGTTTATGCACATCAGATTACCATATTTTCCTGCATATAAGACAACTGGGCGCATAAGACGACCCCCAACTTTTCCAGTTAAAATAGAGAGTTTGGGACATACCCTATAAGATGACACCTGGCGTATAAGATGACCCCTGACTTTTGAGAAGATTTTCCTGGGTTAAAAAGTCGTCTTCTACGCCAGAAAATACGGTACTTTCTTGCAACAGGTTCCTAACAATAGGCTCGACCCTTTTTAAGGGTTTTGGTTAAGTATTGCCATATTGCTTTCTGGCTTTATTACAGTTTGTAGATCAAACTGCTACCTTTTTTTTTTGTTTTGCTTTTTGTTTTTTCATTTTGATGTCTTATGTGCCAGACACCATCCTAAATGCTTTATGTTTGAAATTACACTTAACTTCGCCCCTAACAACATAAAGTAGGTGTGATGCCCATTTGCAGACGAGAAACTGACTCGTGACTCTCCCTAGGGCGTGCACCCGGAGTGTGGATCCAGATCATCTGCGGAGCCCAGATCTGAAGCGGTCTTCGCCAGTGACAGGTACGCTGTATATCCATATCTTCAGTCTTCCTGAGGGTTATTATTTTCAGATTAGCAGCTTCGTGTGTTTTCCTGGTAGACTAGGAGTTCTCGGCCAGTTGCATTCCTTCTGTGAATTGTGTGTTTTCATAGTTTGATACTTAGTGATTCTTCTTTAAAAAAAAAAATCTTTATTGTTGAAAGTGTTACATATGTCCCCTTCTTCCCCCCAGTGACCTCTTCCAACCTGCCCCCGCCCTGTGCCCCAGGACCTCACCACCCTGATGTCTGTGTCCCTGGTTTATACATAAATGCATATGAGTCTCTTCTCTCCCACCCACCTACCCACCCATGCCCTGCCTTCCCTCTGAGATTCCTCAGTTTGTGCCATGCTTCTGTGTCTCTGGATCTGTTTTGGCCGACAGCAATGCTAGACACCTGCGTGGCATCCCATGGTGTAAATGTACCACAGCTTTTTATATCCACTCGTCTGCTGATGGGCACAGGGGCTGTTCCCAGATCTGAGCTATTGCAAATGGTGCTATGAACATAGGGTGCATACATTCTTTCTGATGGGTGTTTCAGGTTTCTTAGGATATATTCTGAGAAGTGGGGTGACTTTTCTTTTTTTAAATATAAACTTATTCAATATTACAAGTATTTTGCTTTTTCTGTGCCTATCGGTGGCTAAATATTGTTTCTGTTTGTCACTTAAGTTATACTAGAGGCACAGCGCATGAAAATTTGTGTGTTCAGGGGGTCTCTCAGCTGGGCCTGTGCCCTCTTGCAGTCCGGGTGCCCTTGGGGGATGTCCACCTGCCAGCTTAGGCCAGCTCCCAGGAGACTGGGGGGTCAGGCCTAAGGTGGCCAGACCTCCCTCTGGCAGCTCGAGAGCCCTCAGAGGGTGTCCAGGGGGAGCAGGCCTAAGCCGCAGTCAGATATCCCTGGGGGAGCGCACTGACCGCCAGGGGGCAACTCCTGCATGAAGCATCTGCCCCCTAATGGTCTGGTCAGCGCACATCATAGCGATCGGTCATTCCTGGTTCTGCCATTAGGGTTCATTTGCATATTACCCTTTCATTATATAAGATTTTGAATATATGAAAGTTGTTCATTTTTAAGGAAGTATATTGGTATTTCTCTTTGCAAGTCCTTCCATTGCTTTTATGCTTAGAAAATAGTTCCCCATCCAGATATCAGATCAGTATTCATTTACATTTCCTTTAAAAACGGTCCTTTCCCTGGGTTGATCAGCCAATCTGCTAACCAGGGAAGGAGGATGGTTTCTTGGGTTTCTTCTCTTTGTCTGAGACTGCATGGTTAGAGTCAAGGTGAAAACACGTATGTTCTGATACTTCCGATACTCGGAACATACAGTGTGTAGACATTTTCAGGCAGCAACCTTGCCTGCCTCCTGCTTGAAACAGAGGGAAACACGCACAGCACAGGTGCACGTTGTAGAGGACAGAGAGGACTGGGTTTAGGTCCACTGGTCCCTTCGTGCTGGCACCGCGATTCACCGGGCCGGTTCTCTGGATGAGAAGTCAAGCCCTGGCTGGTGTGGCTCAGTGGGTTGAGCGCCGTCCCATCTAACAACAGGTTTTGGGTTCGATAACCAAGAGCGGGTGTGCGACAGGTATCTGATGGGTGTTTCTCTTCCGCATCGATGCTTCTCTCTCTCTCAAATCAAACGTATTTAAGTAAAAAAGAGGTCAGAAGACTGGAGGTACCCAGGAGGTGTTACTTTTGAAACCGAAGCCCCGAAAGGCGTTATTTGCAGTCAGAGCTACCGGCCAGCCTCCTGCACTCGATCACTGTCGTCTCTGTTTACGGAGCATCACGCTGTCTGCCAACAAAGCCTCCGAATGCCTCAATTAGGGGCCCTATTATTTCGCCGCAGCCTTTTGCTGATAATTCTTTGCCGGGAAGCTCGGAGATAAACCGCTCTCTTTGTCATCTTACTAATTGGTGCCGGCATCACTGGGTGTGGACTGTGCTTTTAAAAACAAGCACACACATATTTGGGGGAGACTCGACTCTAGCATCTAAGCCTTAAATTAGGCGGTTGTCGGTGATTTATTAATTAAGCATCGACTAAAGTGGGGCTGATGTTGAAAGGGGTAGATTTGCTATTGGTTACTTAACTAGCCTTCAACTGCCAAGAACAGAAAACCGACAATTATAAATAAGACGCAGGTAACCATGGTAACGGGTCTCCGTTCCGCCACAAACACATTCTTTTCCAAACCAATTAATGTTCCTTGGTATCTAATTAATTGTTACAAACCATTGCCATGGCCCCTGTCTCATTTCTGAAGAAATGAATGTAGACCTCCATGTATTTAACTTTAGACTGAAAAAAAAACCACAAAAAACTTTAGACTGGTTGTATGGACATAGGGTATATTAACTGCAGACTTTAAAATCCCGCAACTGCTTTCTGACCCAATTGTAGATAATTTTACAATGCAAGTAACATATCAACAAACAGTTCATAATTTGGAAGTTACACAATGACTTACAAAATGCATTGTGGGATATTGAGCAAGAATAGAAAATAGTTCCCCATCCAGATAGCAGGCCAGTATTCATTTAAATTTTAAAATTATAGCTACAGTGGAAATCAGAATGATTTTCCAAATATAGTGAGCAGTCGCTCTCAGCCAGCTCCCTGCATACCAGGAGACCAGGAGACAGTTCACCAATCATCTGGACCAGCTTTGAAAACAAGTCCAAGAAACCCAATGGAATGACTGTGGTTTCCCAGAATACCTTTCGCAGAGATCGTTACTCATAACAGCGAAAATTTATTGAGTGCCTACTGTATGCCTGAGAGCTTCTAATCAGCTGCACTAGTTTATCAAGTGGCATGTCATTCATTTATATATATATATATATATATATATATATATATATATGTATATGTATGTATATATATATATATATATATATATATATAATTGATTTTTTTACAGAGAGGAAGGTATAGGGATAGAGAGTTAGAAACATCGATCAGCTGCCTCCTGCATGCTCCCTGATGAAGATGTGCCCGCAACCAAGGTACTTACCCTTGACTGGAATCGAACCTGGGACCCTTCAGTCTGCAGGTGGATGCTCTATCCACTGAGCCACACCGGTTTCGGCTGGTCCGTTATTCTTAGTGTAAGCAGAAGAAAACTGAAGTTTAGAGCAATCAAGTAATTTGTTCAAAGTCAGCCCTTATTAAGGGGCAGGGCTGGGTCGTAAGCCTGACCCCTCTGAGTTGAGGATTCAAGCTCTGATCTCCTACGTAATAAACGCCCACCGCATGTTGCCAACCCACCCTAAGTACAGGACTGATTATTCATAAGACCCGGCCTTCCATTCTCACTGAGCTTCGTTCAGCCAAAATAGTGTTCAACACGTCTCGGCAAGTGGGTGACCCCAAAAGATGCCAGGACTAACCCGCTGAGCCAAGATCACCTATTTTTTTTTCAAGATCACCTATTTTTTAGGGTAATTAAAAATATTTGAAGATCTTTCATTTTTGAAAGCCCCTCTTCCTGAATATTGTATCATCTTTGGCATAGACTTTGTGTGTGTGTGTGTGTGTGTGTGTGTGTGTGTGTGCATGTGTGCATGTGTGTGAGAGAATGGAGTTCATGGTGGCCCAGAGTGGCTTTTAGTGGGACCCTTCTCTTATCATGATTCATGGTGCGTCACTGTGGACTGAGTCAGAGCCATCCTCTAAGCCAGTGGTTCTCAACCTTCCTAAGGCCGCAACCCTTTAATACAGCTCCTCATGTGGTGGTGACCCCCAACCATAAAATTATTTCCGTTGCTACTTCATAACAGTCATTGTGCTACTGTTAATGAATTATAATGTAAGTATCTGATATGCAGGATGTCTTAGGTGACCCCGGTGAAAGGGTTGTTCGACCCCCAAAGGGGTTGCGACCCACAGGTTGAGAACCGCTGCTCTAGGCAAACAGTGGACAGGAACTCCACCTACTACGTGCACACTTGAGGCTTTTCGATGCCTCACCTCCCTCCCTCCCTTGCCATAAAAACACTGCCAGTTTCCTGGCTGTGTGCATGCACAATATTGTGGGGGATGGTCTCACTGGGGAAGGCTGAGTGACAGGAACATGGGACCTCTCTGTACCATCAGGGCACCTTCTCATGAGTGTATAATTATTTCAGAACGAAAAAGCAAGTTGTAAACGGCTGCCACATTGCTATCTGGCCAGGGACACAAACTTGTGGCTTTGGCAGCTAATAGCTTTTGCCCAGTCAAGACCCCTCCGGGGCGCTGGCCATCGGGGTGAGGAGGCACCGGCGGTGAGATGGGCACGGCCGCTCTTGCACAAGGAATGGCAGGCAGCCCCATCGGGCCGGCTCAGTTAGCGCCGACCTCTGAACCAGGAGGTCACGGTTTGATTCCTGGTCAGGCAGGAGGAAGAGGAGGAGAAGAAAGAAGGAAGGAGGAGGAGAAGGAGGAGAAGGAGGGGGAGGAGGAGGAGAGGTAATTAATCTAAATGAAAAATAACAGCCCCACCAGAGTGGCTCAGTGGTTGAGGGTCGACCAATGAACCAGGAGGTCACGGTTTGATTCCTGGTCAGGCACGAGTCTGGGTTAGGGGCTCTGTTCCCAGTAGGGGGCGTGCAGGAGGCAGTGATCAGTGATTCTCTCTCCTCCTCGATGGTTCTGTCTCTCTCTCCCTCTCCCTTCTTCTCTGAAATCAATAAAAATACATTAAACACACACACACACACAGAACAGAGAACACCCCTCCATCCCTGCAGCCGAGCGCTCATGACACGCCCTTCTCCCGGAGTCTCCCCGAGGGCCAGCCGCCTCCGAGAGGCCTCGCTGGAAACGCACGTCAGCTTGTGGAGGACGAAACCGGCTGCCTCTGGCGGCTGCACTCATCCCCCTGCTGGTTCACCCTCAGCAGGCGGCAGGGTGAGCCGGGGACACGGCCCAGGGCAGAAGGAAGGAAGGAGCCCGGCCCCGCACCTGGCTGCTGCCTCCAGATGTTCACTGATGCGGGTGGTGCCACATCTGGACACGGCCAGGCCATGGGCATGCTGGGTGTTCCGGGAGGAGGCCGTGCAGGAGAGAGAGCACGGCAGGCGCGCAGGGCCAAGTTGTGGGGGGCAGAGGTCGAGAAGCCGGTAGTCGCTGGGCCTCAGGGGGACTGCTCACGGGGTTACCCTGGAAATCTGCTCCCTGCAAACAGCGAGCCACGAGGAATGGGAAACAAGACACTGATCTGAAGGATTGCTGAAGGGGAAAGAAAAATATTTAAAGATTTGTTCTGCACGCACCTGCCTGAAATGCATTCTTACTGCTTTCTCTTTATTCCTCTCTCTCTCTCTCTCATTAAGAGATATATAAAAAAACACCTAGTTAATGAGGCTGATCCTAGAAGTTCTTGAAATTCCCTTGGGCCTGGCCTGCCCAGCAGTGCAGTGTCCAATAAGGGAGCTGTGTCCCCAGGGGGTGTGTAGAGGAACCTGTTCAAACCGGCATCAGAAGAAGGCAGAGCACCCGCAGGACCCGGGAGGTTGGGGAGCTGCTCACAGCACCGGGAAGACAAACTCGGGGGCAGGGGAGACAGGATCTCTGCCCCCGCCCCTCCCCAGCCTCCCCCACCCCCCCACACTGCGCGTTTGTCTTCCACCCGCAGCCCCTGGGAACGGTCTGGTAAATCAGCCCGAGACGGTTCTGGTTTGCGGAATCGGTGAGTCAGAGGGGGCAGGAGATTTATCGCCGGCCTCGAACCATCATTTGTCACCTGGCTAAGTGGCCAGGATCAGGCCGCAGTAACAGTGATTCATGCGGGCACCCCGTTCGGTGGAGGCAGAAGGGAAAACCCGCGTTGAATCTGGGGCCGTTCCCTGCACGGGAGAACCCCAGGCACGCTGACGGCGGGGTGCGGCTGTGCTGGGAAGATGGGGAGGTGAGGGAGCAGCCCCCCGCTCTGAGCCAGGGGCAGCCCTGCCGATGGGGAGCTGCCGGGCGGGCCTGCCACTGGTGTGGGGGACTCTATTCTTGGGGGGCAGCCAGACTGGCGCTCTGCAGCTCCTGCAGCTTTGCTGACAGCAGATTGTCACTAACTCCCCTGTTTGCCAGAAAAGTGGGGTCCCTCACAAAACCCCTTCTTTGCCAATTGCCATCGGAGGGATGTTGGTGTGGCTGATCAGCTGCTGCCTCTTGGCATTGGAACTTGTCTGTAAAGTGACTGCATCTCATCTGGGCGGGGTCACCAGAGAAAGGTGTGTCCCTCTGCATCACCTTCCCTTCCTCCCGCAGAGGCGGGGTGTGTGCGGGAATGAAGGGCGGAGGTGTCGGAGTAGGCTCACAGAGCGGCCAACACGAGCCCCCTCTTCTGCACGTGGTTGGTTCTTTGCCACCTGACATTACTCTCTGCTCTTCCCCTTCCCTCAGCGGGGACCACGTTTCTCCCCTCTGCCTTCTGTTAGCTCCTGGTTCGAGCTCTTGGGCGCTGGCAGTGACTGAGTGAAATGCTTTCTAAACCCAAATCCTCATTAAAAAAACACACACACAACATGCTTTGATGGATTTCAGAGAGGAAGGAGGGGGGAAGAGAGAGAGAAACATTGACGAGGAGAGAGAATCATTGACCAGCTGGCTCCTGCACACCCCACTCTGGGGGTGGAGCCTGCAACTCAGACATGTGCCCTGACCGGGGATCGAACCGTGACCTCCTGTCTCGTAGGTCCACTTTCAACCACTGAGACGCACAGTCGGGCCAGGTCGTTGCTTTTAATGCCTAAATCAGTGGTTCTCAACCTTCCTAAGGCCGCGACCCTTGCATACAGTTCCTCATGTGGTGGTGACCCCCAACCATGACATTTTGCTCCTGTGATGCATCGTGATGTAAATATCTGCATTTTCCGATGGTCCTAGGCGACCCCTGTGAAAGGGTTGTTCGACCCCCAAAGGGGTCGCGACCCATAGGTTGAGAACCGCTGCTCTATGTGTTATCTTGCCCTTCCTCCCCCCTGTAATTTCCTCCCTTCTCACCCAGTGGTCCTCATGCTGGAATGGGCCTGTCTCAACAACTGGGGAGCTCAGGTGTGTCTGTGACTCGAAAGGTGAGTGCTGAGCAGAATGGTAGGGACATTTGTGTCCATACAAGGTGACTATAGGGGGGAGAGGTAGTGTGTGTGTGTGTGTGTGTGTGTGTGTGTGTGTGTCCGCATGCCCTTGGAGAAAGCAGATTTTTTTAACGAGGAACAAAAGCTGGCTTACATAAGCAGCACCGTCAGAAACAGCTTGTAGAGCCAGAATGGAAAGGAGGCATGAATATTCATTAGGGAAATGGGAGAAATATCCCTTCGCAAGGAGGAGGTGGAGGTGAGATGCTGAACCTTGTTTGACCACAGTGTGATCCAGGAAGCTTCGGACGTGTGTCGATCATGGAACGGACCCTACAGACGCAAAACCTACTAACCCCGTTGCCTAGATTCCCCTTCTCTGACACCCCAGTAACCAGCTGATGGATGTTCACACGTGTCACTTAAACAAATTGGATTCTTGCATCTCTGAAAACAACAACAACAACAAAACAAAAAAAGAAAAGAAATAATGTACAAAAATTAACTCCAAATGGATCGACGGTTTGAATGTTACAGCCAAACCTGTGGAATTCATGCAAGGAGACAGAGGAGTGCCTGTGACTTTGGATTGGGCAGTAGGGTCCTAAGGATGCCACCCTAACCATCAGTAAGGTGTTTGGCAAATAAACGGGTCGGAATAAGGGCACAACCTCACTGATGGAGGAAACATCTGCTCACACAAGTCCTGCTTCCCGCCAAGCACCCACCCCAAAGATTCCGGGGTGACTCCTGGAGGCGTCGGGCGTGCATTCAGGAACAAGTTGTCATTGGTCATGGGTCAACAGACATCCACTCTGTGCCTGGCACAGTGCACGTTCCTGTCACCCTTCAGGGGAGGAGTTCCCGCCTGCCCTCGCCCTTGACCTTGGCTCTTTGGTTCAGGCAAGACTGTCTCTGCCAAACATGAGGGAGAGGGAACTTTCTAGGCACTTTGAAGCAGCTACTCATTTTTGAAAGCGACATAGCACCTTGCTGGATGGAACATGATTCTCTCTAATCTCTTCCACACAAATACAGTGGCACCTCGAGATATGAGTGCCCTAACATATTTGATTTTTCTGAGATAAGAGCCGTCGAGCCAGCAATTTTTGCTTTGAAATACGAGCAACAGTTGAGATAGGAGTCATCGCGAGGATCGGCCGGCTGCACACGACCCACCAGTTTACCGAGACTCGAGCGTCTCATAGTTTCCCACGCCTCAAGGTTACGGAACAAATTAAACTCGTATCTCGAGGTACCACTGTAACAAGATTTACTGGCTGTTTTATTAAAAAAAATGCCCTTGTTGGCATGGCTCAGTGGTTAGGGTATAGGCCTGAGCACCAGAGGGTTACAGATTTGATCCGGCTCCAGTCAATGTGTTACTCTCACACTCATGTTTCTCTCTTTCTCTCTCCTCCCCTTCCTCTGCTCCCCATCTCTTTCCACTGATCCTAAAAATCAATGGAAAAACCCTCTGGTGAGGATCACAAAGAGAAAAGAAAAGAAAAAACTGCGTGCTGCCTTAGGTCAGGGTGAGGTTAGGTGTTTCATCACACAGCGTTCGACTGTGCGTTCCGGAGAGGGACGGCGTGCCACCTGCTTGTAGAGGGAACGTGCTTTGGAAACTCTGGTTCTCAAAGGAGCCATGGATGCTGGTTCCACCTGGCATGCAGCCAGCAGGCGCTGACCAGGGCTCAGCCAGCTTCCCACGGACACGGCCCCGGGAGCCGGAGACCCTCAGGCCGACAGCCGTCCGTCACCGGAACACGTGTGGCAGCTGCACTGGTTCAGAGTGCGGTGCCCGCAGAGTTCAAGGCGGATGTGCCAGAACCTGCGCCGCGTTTGTGCCTGAAAAACCCTCTGCCCTCACCCGCTCTGGCTCTGGCACCTACGCGTCTCTCAGACACAACTCTGAGGTTCTTCTACCTCAGCCGCCTGCAAGGCCAGGTGTGGGAATGAATTAACCTGTCACCTCCGTCTCGCTTGCAGAAGATTGGATGTCAGGACTTTTATCTCTCGGTTTAGATTTTGGTAACGTTGCCCTTTTTCTTTTTGTGATGAGATGATCTGAAATTTCAGTTGTGATAGAAAGATTTCTATTTGTTAACTGCCGCCTGCCCGGGACCTAGGGCAGTGCTTGGCAGAGCGCAGACGCTGACTTAACATTTATCGTTGGAGCGTTCGCAATGGCCGGTTCGTCATTATTAAAAATCTCTAGGACCGTAACCCACTTCTAATCACACTGGAAGTTTAATCTTCGGAGAGAACGAAGGCAAAGCATTCTGCCATAATTGCCCAGTTAATCATTTCGTGAAGAATGTCGTCGTGAATTCGCCCAGAACGTGGAGGGAGAAAAGCAGGGGTTTGTTGTTAAAAAGGAAGCACAGTCCGTGGAACCATGAAGGAGCAAAAATAGCCTTTGCTGGTCCGTGACCTTCAAGGAACGCCTCGCATCCGCCACCTCACCCGGTGATGCAGGCCGGCGGCTCCTGCGTGGAGGTGGAGCCGGCCCGTCAGGGTCGCTGTGCCACTGCGGGAGGAAGAAATAATTACTCCCGAACGCCACGCTCGCCTGTCAGCCCCGGGGAAAAGTCAATTTGTGAGAAAGACAGAATTAAGCGGGCACAAAAGAAATGCCGGGTTTGATGTCAGAATAGAAAGGCTGAGAGTGAAAGTCAGTGGCCAGAAGGGACAGGGAGCTGAAACCAGAGGGAGGCCACGCCCGGCCCGAGCCGTGGCCATCAGCTTGTGTGGCTCCACCTGTGAACGCACATGCCCTCGGCACACAGCCTGCCTCCCGGTCCCCTCTGCCCAGGCCTGCTGGGCTGGAGGGTGCTCTGGGACCTCCTGGTGCTGAGTCTAGAACCTGAGACTGAAACTCAAGAGCACTGATTAGAGCAGTGGTTCTCCACCTTCCCAAGGCCGCGACCCTTTAAGACAGCTCCTCATGGGGTGGTGACACCCAACCATAAAATTATTTCCATTGCTACTTCATAACTGTAATTTTGCTACTGTCATGAATTGTCATGTAAATATCTGATAGGCAGGATGTATTTTCATTGTTACAAATTGAACATAATTAAAGCATAGGGATTCATCACAAAAACAATATGTAATTACACATTGTGAAATATTTATTTCTAATGACAAATAATGAAATTTTATCTTGAATCGTGGTGTAACATGGGCAACAGTCTTCCTAGGACAACAGTAAACTACATTGCTATATTTTGCTACACCGAGGAGCGGTGTGTTGGTTCCTAAGACCATGGGAAATAGGTATTTTCCATTAGTCTTGGGCGACCCCTGTGAAAGGGTCATTCGACCCCCAAAGGGGTCTCCACCCACAGGTTGAGAACTGCTGGATTAGAGGGTTATGTGCAGGTGGAGTTGGAGGTAGCTCTGGGGCCTTCGTACCTCTCCCTCTTTGCTCCCTGCCCCCCTTCCTTGATTCTGTCCCCGACAAGAGAGCCCCATGCTGAAGCCGACAAGTTCAGGGCAGACCTGTGTGGCGTCCTTACAGACTCAGAGACCAAAGGACCCGCAGCAGAGGGGCTGAACACAGAAAGTCCTGATAGAATCCGTCGTGGTGGTGGCGGTCACATCCTGGGCCTGTAGCTTCCCTGACAGAGGTCGGTCTTTACCTTACGTGAGCCTGGCTGTTGTCTGTTTTTACGTCTAAGCCAACATGCCCTGGCCATGTCAGGGGAACCCCTTTTTCCTGGACCTCCAAGGGAATTCCCACTGCACCAGAGGGAGAGACCATACCCCTCCCTCCTGGTGGCCTCTGCCCGCAATGCTGCCTCTCTGTGCTGTCGCTGTTCGCTGTTAACTGTCCTGTAACCAGAGGAGAATGTCTCTCTCTCTGGCTCGTTAGCCGATCTCAGGGCCCCTGCTTTGCTTTCTCCCACCGCCCTAATCTCCCACCAGTGGATTCCATGCCGCCTCCTCCCATCCGTCTCCACCTCTGATTCTCCCGTACGAATAAGCTGTCACCCCGCCACTCCCTGGAGCCTTTTCTCCATCTGTTGAGGTTTGCTTCCCGGCAATGGGCAGTTTGGCTCCAAGAAACTCCGGAAAATTCTCTGCAGGAGTGGGCGTTGCTCACACCAGCAGTTCCTGTGTCTAAGTCACTTCCTCACCTGCGAAAGAGAAAGATGTCGCAGGCTGACATGTTTTTAGTTCTGCCACTGAAAGGTGCTTGAAATACAGTGGTACCTCGAGATACGAGTGCCCTGACATATGAGATTTTTGAGATACGAGCAATTTTTGCTTTGAAATAAGAGCAACATTTGAGATAGGAGTCATCGCACGGATCGGCCGGCTGCACACAACCCACCAGTTTACGGCGACTCGAGCGTCTCATAGTTTCCCACGCCTCAAGGTTACGGAACGAATTAAACTCGTATCTCGAGGTACCACTGTACAGGTTTGTTAAAGTTATTCAGGTCCGGCACGACCAGAAGGCAAGTGCCCCTGAGAAGACAGCTAGTGTCCTCACAGCTCCCAGGAGGAGCAGCCACAGCAGGGGGTGATGGGGAGCGGAGGCCTGGTCATGGCCAGGGTTGGCCAGGAGGAAAGAGAGGAGGGCACCGTTGTGACCAAGAGCCTTTATTGTGGGGCTTTTGCAGGAAGAAATGGGCGTGGCAGGGTCAGCAGACTTCAGATTGGCTAGTTGGGATGAATTGACTGGGTCCTGCAGCATGGGGATTGGCTAGTTGGGATTGAACTGACCGGGTCCTGGAGCAGAGGGATTGGCTAGTTGGACCCGAGCAGAGGGATTGGCTGGTTGGGATGAACTGACCGGGTCCTGCAGCAGAGGGATTGGCTAGTTGGGATGAATTACCGGGTCCTGCAGCAGAGGGATTGGCTGGTTGGGATGAACTGACCGGGTCCTGGAGCAGAGGGATTGGCTGGTTGGGATGAACTGACCGGGTCCTGGAGCAGAGGGATTGGCTGGTTGGGATGAACTGACCGGGTCCTGGTGCAGAGGGATTGGCTGGTTGGGATGAATTTCCCGGGTCCTGGAGCAGAGGGTCCTATCCCTAGTTGTCTAGTCTCCGGGCATGTGGCCAGAGTGGGGACCTGGTTGGGATGAACTGACCGGGCCCTGGAGCAGAGAGATTGGCTACTTGGGGTGAATTGACTGGGTCCTGGAGCAGAGGGTCCTATCCCTAGTTGTCTCTTCTCCGGTGCTGTGGTGATTAGAACAAGTGGCCAGAGTGGGGACCTGGGTGGAGGAGGTGCTGCAGATGATGGTTGGTTTGGTTTAGTTTGCCTTTGAAAGAAGCGATCGTGGCCTTTACCCGCTCCAGAAATAGGCCAGTCCTGGGCCGGCAGTCCCTCCGGGTTAGCAAGGCCCGGATGTTGAAGCATCGGAGTACCTAACAGAAAACAGACATGGTCATGAAGGCGGAAAGGCACTTGCATAGAATGGGTTTCCTACAGTGGTCGGCAAACTGCGGCTCGCGAGCTACAGGCAGCCCTTTGGCCCCTTGAGTGTGGCTCTTCCACAAAATACCATGGCCTGGGCGAGTCTGTATTGAAGAAGTGGCGTTAGAAGAAGTTGAAGTTTTAAAAAACGTGGCTCTCAGTCGAAACCGGTTTGACTCAGTGGATAGAGCGTCAGCCTGCGGACTGAAAGGTCCCAGGTTCGATTCCAGTCAAGGGTATGGGGGACTAATGAGTTTGTTGACCGCCTGTTTGGAGGTTGGCAAACCAAGCGTTTCACCTGCGGCTGTGGTCACAGCGTTGCAAGGCCAGGCCAAGGGAAAATTGGAGACCTAACAGCCTGGCTCTGTTGCCCGGGAACCGTCCTCCTCCTCGCCCTTGGGAGGTGCCCCCTCCGAGCGAGCGCTCACAGACACCTTCAGGAGAAAGACGTCTCGGGTTTTATGACTGACCATTAACTGGGCACGGCCGGCACGAAGAGAAAGGCTGGTTGAGGGCCGCTGGGGAGAGCAGGGCCATTTTCTCTGGAGCGCAAGGTGGAGGTCCAGGCGAGAGCATCCGCAGTGGACGCTCTGATCGCTCAGGAGCCGTTCTGTGCCGGGAGAAATCGGTCTGCAGGAGGTGACTTCCACGGAGCGGGGGGGAAGGACGTGAGGTGATTGTCCCCAAGTGGCTCTTTCCACCTTCCCAAAATAACACCCGAGAAAGATGCCGGGGGAGGGGGACAGCGGACACGGAACGCTAAGATTGTGTAGCGACCTATCACTGCAGGGTGGGAAGGATGCTCTCTAGCGCTAAGGTCGACACGATGGGATTGGAAAGGACAATCAGTGGCTCGTTCAATGCATGTCCCTCTGTCACAGGGGAGAGCGTCTGGCTTTCATATTGTGCTGTTTGCACGCTGGTCGCTAAGACCCAAGAGGGGACTCTAATCGGTTTCTCTTCCTCAGAGATGGATAGGCAAGCCAATATATATATGTATGAGTTTTCTTTTCAATTAGTGGTGTTTTTTCAAAACTAACCTATAAGCAGAGCAAGCTTTTTTTTTAAAAAAATAATATATATATACATACATATACATACATATACACACACACACACATACATATATCCACACAGTGGTACCTCGAGATACGAGTGCCCTAACATACGAGATTTTTGAGATACAAGCCGTCGAGCGAGCAATTTTTGCTTTGAAATACAAGCAACATTTGAGATAGGAGTCATCGAGCGGATCAGCCGGCTGCACATGACCCACCAGTTTATCACGACTCAAGCGTCTCATAGTTTCCCACGCCTCAAGGTTACGGAACGAATTAAACTCGTATCTCGAGGTACCACTGTGTGTGTGTGTGTGTGTGTGTGTGTGTGTACTGTGTGTATACACACACACACACACACACACACACACCCATGGGAGAAAGGGATTACTAAGGTTAAAGAATGCCAAACATGATGCTAAACACTTCAAAGGAAAAAAAAAAATAACAGCCTCTGAAATGGCTTCATTTCAGACACCGAGAGCAATTACTAGACACTGTCAACTTTTGCAGGATGAAAGGAGCTCTCGCCTTCATGAAAAAAAAAAAAAAAAACAGCGGAGAAAAACAGAAACAGAAGAGCCCGCTGTGAAGAGGGAAATGGGTGAGGTGAAGAAGGAATTCAAGAAAATGAACCCCAAATCACAGCAGTTACTGGGAGAACACATAATCAATCGCCAATTCAGAAAGCCGGGTCAGTAATAGAGGGCAACTTCTGGAAAACAGAGAAAGAGAGTAGAGAAAAAAAAATAAGACAGAAGGTGGTAAGGGTCTGGATAGACAATAGACTCCACCAAGCAATTACGGAGTGCACCTGAAGCAGTCAACGACGGAGCAAGAGGGAAAAAAGCAGACAAATATAATAAGGCATAAAAACATCTCCCAGACCAAAAGTACGTACTGGGGAATTCAACTCAGGAGGGCTCAACACAGTCTGAGAAAATGTACATACATCCTGACAAAATACTTGATCTACGCAAACCACAAGAAAAAGAAGACAGAAAGAAAGACAGAAAGAAAGACAGAAAGAAAGAAAGAAAGAAAGAAAGGAAGGAAGAAAGAAGCCAGTAAGCACAAAAGTGGGTTATACACAAAGGATAAAAACCGTTCTGGCCTAAGTAGTTTCTTCTGTGACAGGACTTGAGAAAGATAAAGTATTGGCAGGGCTTTGAGGGAAAAATTGCAACAAAAGAATTTTATCGCATGAAGACTGTCTTCCTGAAGTGCAAAGTTGACATAAAAGTATCCTAGATGTGGAAGGAAAATAGGTTATTAGCTCTTCACCTTTTTAAAAAAAGGTATATTTCATCTGACTGGGAAAGTGAAATAAAGAACTCAAGGTCATAGATTTTATGGCATATAAGTCAGCCAATAACAATGGACTCCACTTAGTGCAAATAACTATTGAAGATTCCATTACAATACCAGTAAGTCTAAAAAGGTTTTTTTTTTTTTTAAAAAAAAGAAGCTCTATATGACAAAAGAATAATTTAATTCTCAAAATCTTAGTCAAAAACTTAAAATTATTTTACAAAGCCCAGGAATTACGGTTATTTTCATAGAAAAGGGGATTTTAAATTCCCCATAGCTTTTTGTTCTTGATTTTGGTGTAAGAAGATGACAGTTTTTTTTATATGTATTTGGAAAAAAAACTTAAAATTGACCCATATCTACATAAAATGCACAATGTAGAGCCTTCACATTAGTGGAGATACATGCAAACATAGGTGATCCTAGTTTAAGTGTTCATGATGCCTGTGGAATTCTATATGGAACATGGTGGGGTGTATGGGTTTTCTTTTCAATTTGTGGTGTTTTTTTCAAAACTAACCTATAAGCAGAGCAAGCTTTTTTAAAAATATATTTTTATTGATTTTTACAGAGAGGAAGGAAGAGGGATAGAGAGTTAGAAACATTGATGAGAGAGAGACATCGATCAGCCGCCTCCTGCATGCCCCACACTGGAGATCCCACACTGGAGATGTGCCCGCAACCAAGGTACATGCCCCTGACCGGAATCGAACCTGGTACCTTTCAATTCACAGGCCGACGCTCTATCCACTGAGCCAAACCGGTCTTGGCCAGAGAAACTTTTAATGAAGAGATCTCTTTCACACGCCGATGACAGCAGCTTCACGGGCGCTTCCCACGGAGTCTGCAATCTGGACTGGTTTGCTCTGTGCAGCCCACATGGGGACTCGCCTCCGTGCAGACTCATTGAACATCCCATGGACAGTGGGTTCAGCGCAGACTTTCCCATTGACTTGGGGAAATAGTCTGCATTGCTTTAAACAACCATTTGCATATTTACTGAGGTTACACAGAAGATTCCTTTTTTCTTAAAATCCTAGAATGGCGATTTTTTTTTAAATATATTTTATTGCTTTTTTTACAGAGATGAAGGGAGGGGGATAGAGAGTTAGAAACATTGATGAGAGAGAAAAATCCATCAGCTTGCCTCCTGCACACCTCCCACTGGGGATGTGGCCGCCACCAAGGTACATGCCCTTGACCAGAATCGAACCTAGGACCTTTCAGTCTGCAGGCCGACGCTCTATCCACTGAGCCAAACCAGTCAGGGCTAGCATGGCGATTCTTGAGGTACCTTTGTCTTTGAGTAAACAGTGGTCTCTTCGAGGCCCCCATAAATTTCTTTTTTTCTGGTCCCACTACCTGGTCCGGAGCGTGTGTGTATGTCTGTCACACGGAGGTGAAAGGAAATTATGTAAGTGGTTGTTGACATCACCCCGTTTATGCCTGTTCTGAAGCTCACAGCTGTGGTTCCTTGCAAACTACTTCTCCCCCCGAATTTTTCCGAGGTTAACTCACACCTGCACAACCCAGGTGGCGGTGGTTACTATATATGCTTCTAATTACCAGTAGTTTCAATGAGCCCTATTTGTGAAATTGCACTTTCTGCTTACATTTGAAACTCTCGCCACCATCTGATGTTATTTTGGTCTTGACTTTTCTTTGCCCCACATTCTCTGCATCGGTGTGAATGCTCCTTTCTCCGGAAAAGTCTCTGAGCAAACAGTTTAAGCGTGGCATGCCTCCAGGCCTTTGCTCATGCCGTTTGCTGGGCTCCGGCAAGCTTCCTCCAGCTCTTTCCCCTCGTGGTATTACTCACCTGAATTCCCACGTCAGCCCTCCGTGAAGCTTCTCCGTCACAGATGGGTTTCCACTGCACACATGCAGTCATTATGATAATGCATATCAAGCAGGGCGCGGCCTGGTCTCATTCTCAAAACACTATGACGTGCGTTCAATAAACCCATTCAGTGGTACCTTGAGATACGAGTGCCCTAACATACGAGATTTTTGAGATACGAGCCCTCAAGGGAGTGACTTTTGCTTTGAAATATGAGCAATAGTTGAGGTAGGAGTAATCGCGTGCAGATTGGCCAGCTGCACACGACCCACCAGTTTACCGCAACTTGAGCATCTCATAGTTTCCCACACCTCAAGGTTATGGAACGAATTAAACTCGTATCTCGAGGTACTACTGTATTTAAAGAAGATATTTTTTATTGATTTCAGAGAGGAAAGGAGAGGAAGAGGTAGAAAAATTGATGAGAGAATCATTGATGGGCTCCTGCATGCCCACACTGGGGATGGAGCCCACCATCCAGGCGTGTGCTTCATCCGGGAATCGAACTGTGATCTCCTGGTTCGTAGGTCAACACTCAACCACTGAGCCACACCGGCTGGGCTCAGTAAACCCGTAATTACGGACAGCAGACAGTGTGCCGGGCCTTTTGCCAGACTCACAGGTTTTATATAGCGCTGAGCAGCTAATGGAGAGTGACCTAGTACTGTCTATCTCGAGCTCCCAAGCTTACCTACTAAGATGATTGCTCGTGACAGAGCGGTGACCAAAATAAATGGGCTGATCTCCGTGGAGTGTGGCGGTTCTGCTTTGGATAGGTGGGCGAGGTGGACCTACTTGAGGGGAAACTAGGGCCAAAGTCTAAAGTACAAGAAAGTGCTAGCTATGCCGGGGAGCCAGGTAAGTGCCTTCCAGGCAGAGAAGAGGGTGAGTGCAAACGTCCTGAGGTAGTCACAAGCTTGCTCTGTCTCAGGAACAAGGCGAAGGCCTGGGTGGCTGGACCAGAGGGTGAGAATCCCTCATCAGGGAAGAGAGTGGCAAGAGCTGGAGTCAGTTAGACAGAAGAACCCAGAAAACACTCGTCCTGCAGTCATGGGTGGGGTGGTGGGGGTGACTTGAGTTCATTGGAGTCCGTTAGCCATGAGTTCCCACTCAGGAGTTTTAAGTAGGGGAGTGACATTACCTCATTTCCGCTTCTGGAAGATCACTGTGGAAGGGCATTGGCGTGAGACAGGTTCTGGGCGGACCGTAGTGTCACTGAGATGGGGGAGAAGGTGGAGCCTGGGGTTTGGGGAGGGTTGGGTTGAGGTCAAGGTTCGTGTGAAAGTGGAAAAACAAAGCGGGCAGATGGATATAGGAGCCCGTAGTTCACGGAAATGCCTGGCAGTGAGATGTGATGCGGGCCATCCACATTTCCATGGCATTTAAGGCTGTGGGACAGAAACAGATTGTTTTGGAAGGATCGGGACAGGACCCGGGCCAAGTCCCGAGGCAACCAGACATTTGAAGGTCAGATGGAAGAAGAGGGGAGAGGAACGAAGGAGCCCGCAAAGGAGGGGCTGGGAATGTGTGAGTTGAAGAGAAACAAAAGGAGAGCAAAGCGCTCCCTGTGTGGAAGGCCCTGGGAGAGGCAGGGAATGAGGGCGGATTTCCTTCTGGGTTGGCAACTCCAAGGCGATTGGCAGCCGTATTGGTCATAGGGTTTCTCAGAAAAGCTTACCTCCCATTCATACTTCCTGGAAAAAAAATTATTTGCTTTATGTATTTCAGTTAAAAAAAAAAAAGGAATCTTAGCAAAAACTGAGGTATTAGAGAAAGAGAGGGCATGACTACAGGGTAATGGAAGGGATTCTTGGGAAACATGGGGCAGAAAGGCCTGCGGACTCCATAGAGAATGTCTTCAGGAGGAAAGGGGGTGTGGTTGAGGAAAGGGGTGCAGTTTTAAGGGCACAGAAGACACGCAGATGCTTTGGTAATTTACAGTTCCGAGGAGGGGAAAGCACAGAGGTGTCTTCATGAAGGAGGGCACTTACCTAGTGCCTCTGTCCTGAGGGTGGAGGGAACTGGGTGGCGCTCCCAGCATCCCCTACAGGTAATTGTGACCATGTGCCGACTAGAGAACCTGGAATTTAAGTTTTGATCATAAAAAAAAAAAAGGAAATGAGAAGAATGGACAAGGCTGAAGACAGAGTGAGTGAGCTAGAAGACAGAGCTGGGCTTCTCCCAGAGGGCAGTGCGCTCACAGGAATAGAAAGCATGAGGGAAAAGTGAAGTGACATGAATGGTAATAGGAGAAAGTCAATGTGGAATAGTATCCACCAGTAAAAACGAATTTCGCTATGAACAGCAAAGCAATAGAAGGATTGGTAAACAGCTGAAACCGGTTTGGCCCAGTAGATAGTCATCGGCCTGCGGACTGAAGGGTCTCAGGTTTGATTCTGGTCAAGGGCATGTGCCTTGGTTGTGGGCGCATCCCAGTGGGGGGCGTGCAAGAGGCAGCTAATGGACGTTTCTCTCTCATTGATGTTTCTAGCTCTCTGTCCCTCTCCCTTCCTCTCTGTGAAAACTCAATAAAATATATTAAAAAAAAAAAGAATTGGTAAACAGGAGTAAGTTGAAGTTGTAGAAATCTTTCACAGATACTGTATGAAGCTGATGAACCAAGAGAGACCAGTGTTGACAATCAACACCATAGCACTAATCACCCAAAGAATTAAAAACAGAAATGAAGATGTGCGTTCACCTCTAGGGACTGGAACTAGAGTTAGGAATGGGGAAGACTTTTCATTTACTATTTTATACTTTAAAAATAGGCATATTTCTTTTAAAACTTTAAAGAATGTTGATCTTTCCATCTGTCATGGTGTAGAGATTAATAACCGTTACGAGTACATAACGGTTGACATTCATTTTGGCTCCGTTTATGGAGCATTCACTGTGTGGTAGGCATAATCTGAGAGATGTAGCCTCACCCCACCCTCTCCATTTGGGAGACTCAAAGAAAATAAGTTTATTCAAGGTCATGTGCCTAGTAAGCAGTAGAGCTGGGATTCTTTTCTGTATCTGTAGATCATCCCCCGGCCCGGATATTTCAATCTTCTACAAGTTTTACTCTGATGAGGTCGTGGGCTAATTCCCTTTTCAGTGCTTACTGTACTGTTGTAGGGACTCCTTGAGTTATTTACCAACATTGCTTCTTCGGCCATGGGTCTGTGGGCCGTGGGTGGTAAACACTGAGAAGTATTGATAAATGTCCCGCCAAACTGAATTCCATCAGGAGGCTCTCAGCCTCTCCTCCCGCGCAGCGCCAGCCCCGAGACCCCGTGGTGAAGGTCAGCGTGAACGGAGGTGGCCCCATTGGGTGCCTGGTCACCAGGGCTGCTTTTCACTCTGGCAAAGTGGACATTGTCACCATCACTGACCCCTTCGTTGACCTCAACTACACGGTCTGCATGTTGTGGTGCGATTCTTCTCGTGGCAAGCTCATAGGCACGGTCAAGGCCGAGAACGGGAAGCTTGTGGTCAATGGAAAGTCCATCCCCATCTTCCAGGAGCGAGGTCCCGCCAACATCAAATGGGGGGGGGGAGATGCTGGCGCTGAGTATGTCGTGGGGTCCACCAGGGTCTTCGCTACCACGGAGAAGGCTGGGGCTCACTGGGAGGGCAGAGCCAAGAGGGCCATCCTCTCTGCCCCTTCTGCGGATGCTCCCGTGTTAGTGATGGGTGTGAACCGTGACAAGTATGACAACCCCCTCAAGATTGTCAGCAGCGCCTCCTGCACCACCCACTGCTTGCCACTCTCCTCTCCCCCCCCCCCACACCCCCTGGCCAAGGCCATCCATGACAACTTGGGCATCGTAGAGGGATTGATTCATGGCCACAGTCGATGCCATCACCACCACTCAGAAGACCGTGGGTGGCACCCCTCCCTGTGGCGTGATGGCTGAGGGGCTGCTGGAACATCATCCCTGCTTCCACTGGCGCTGCAAGGCTGGGGCACGGTCATCGCTGAGCTGAACGGGAAGCTCACTGGCATGGCCTTCCATGCCCCCACCCCAGTGTGTCGGTTGTGGATGTGACCTGCCGCCTGGAGAAAGCTGCCAAATCCGATGACATCAAGAAGGTAGTGAAGCAGGCAGCAGAGCGCCCCCTCAAGGGCATCCTGGCTACACTGAGGACCAGGCTGTCTCCTGCCCCTTTACCAGTGACAGCCACTCTTCCACCTTTGAGGCTGTGGCTGGTCTTGCCCTCAGTGGCCACTCTGTCAAGCTCATTTCCTGGTCTGACAGTGAATTTGGCTACAGCAACAAGGGGTGCACCTTCTGGTCCCCATGGCCTCCAAGGAGGAAGAGCCCCCTGGATCACTGGCCCCAGCAAGAGGAAGAGTGGCCCTCCGCTGCTGGGGAGTCCCTGTTCCGGATCCACACCCTAACGCATGGAGAGTCTCCTGACCACCATTTCCATCCCAGCCCCCTGGAAGAAGGGGCGGGGCCTGGGGAGCCCTGCTTTGTCATGCCCTGTACCCACCCCCTTCCCCCCCAAAAAAAAATCCAAACAGGAGTTCTCACTCATGGGGTGAAGAGGGGACGTGGCAGTCCCTGGACAGATTTTTTTTTTGTTAATATATTTTATTGATTTTTTACAGAGAGGAAGGGAGAGGGATAGAGAGCCAGAAACATCGATGAGAGAGACATCAATCAGCTGCCTCCTGCACGCCCCCCATAGGAAACGTGCTAGCAACCAAGGTACATGCCTCTGACCAGAATCAAACCTGGGACCGACCCCTCAGTCCGCAGGCTGATGCTCCATCCACTGAGCCAAACCGGTCTCAGCTGGAGAGATTTTTACTTTAAGTGGAGTGAGATGGCTAGACCAGAAGGGCACTGTGCCGAGAGTAGAGTTTCCATTTTGGGGCGTATGCCCTCCCCCACTGAGCAGCAGTATAATGACTGTGAAACGGGGACATGCGGAGATGAACCCCATGTCACAGAATGATCACCAGCTAAGGAAGAGCGGACACATGGCCGACCTGGATGCCGATCGAGTTCACCAAGGCCGCAAGGGAAGGCCGGTTGCTTGGTTGGGAGCCTCCCCAATGGGATGGACAGCTGCGGGCTCTGCGGGCCTCTCCCGCCTTTTTAACGCTCAGTCTCCCCTGCTGCCCGGTCCCTTGGTTGGCGCGTGACCATCACCTCCGGCGTGGGCCTCCTGCACAACTCTGTTTGTTCTTCCTGTGGGCTTTTCGCCTCACCTCTGATTCATTCTTCACGTGGTAGGAGGATGCTTTAAGAAAAAGCTGACCATGACCATCTCCTGCTGAAAGTATTTCACTTGGAAAACGAGACAAAGCGAAACAGCACACGTTATACCCAGAGTTCGGGGTCCCCAATCATCAACCACCAGGGAGCCTTTTTCTGATGCAAAAGCAAAGAGTCTTTATTCAAACGCGGGTTTGGCTCCCAGCCTTTCCCTGGCGCAGCAGGGAGAGAAGTAGCAATGAAAATAATTTTATGCTTGAGGGTCACCACCCCATGAGGAGCTGTCTTAAAGGGTCGCGGCCTTAGGAAGGTGGAGAACCACTGTCCCAGAGGCTCCAGGGGATGTTCGCATCCCTGCCCCCGAAGGCTTCTGCCCCTTCCTGGTGCACCTACCATCTCATCTGCCTTCCCAGCTAGAAGCCAGAGGCCAGGAGGGGGCGCCCGTGGTTCCCGGGCTCCCCTGGCAGCCTCTCTCACAGCAGCTCACCCTCTGTGAAGACAGGAAGCGCCTGGGGTTAATGAGTGATGGACAGAAAGGGTGCCCTCGCCCAGGAAGCCTCCTTGTCCCCCGCCTTTCTGCTGGCGCCCGGACCTCGTTATCTCCGCTGCAGCAGCTTCCCGAGGCCGGAGCCGCTCTCTCTGTCCCCGGAGCGGTTTGAAGTGGGGAGTCCAGCCGACAGGAGCCTGACTCTCAGACAGGAGAAGCGAAGAGATGCTTCAAGCAGGAGATCCGGGAAATCGAGGCCGGCGGGGGCAGAATGCGGAGGCCAGTGACGGAATGCATTAGCACATAAATGCCCTGGCCCGTCTGCAGTCCAGTGAGTGGAGGCGGTTGTTTTCCAGTGAATCGGGAATGAGTATTTGTGAGCACTTAGAAGACAGTTGGTCAACATCAGCCATCCTTGGTTAAGAAATAATGGGCTGTTTTGGCAGGTTGGGGTGTCCACTCACCCTCCTCTCTAGGACCCCAGGCATGTAAGGGAAGGATAAAGGTTTGGGAGCGGAGACCGGTGTGGCTCAGTGGATAGAGCATTGGCCTGCGGACTGAAGGGTCCCAGGTTCGACTCCGGTCGGGGGCATGTACCTTGCTTGCGGGCACATCTCCACTGTGGGGCGTGCAGGAGGCGGCTGATCGATGTCTCTCTCTTCATCCATGTTTCTGACTTTCTATCTCTCCCTTCCTCTCTGTAAAAAAAAAAAAATCAATAAAATAAAATTAAAAAAAAAAAAAGGTTTGGGAAACACCCGATGGAGAAATGAAGATGCGGGAAGTCCCCCCAGACACGTGTCCACCTGCAACAGTGCAAAGCTGTCCGTCAGCCTGGTCCAGCGAATCAGCTGGGACTTGCGGCTTCAGTGCGTTGCAGAGTCCAGCCAGCTTTCCCTCTCTCCTTCCTTTCCTCCTGCCGTCCTGAGACCCCGATGGCGGGCCCATTCCCCACACCTGAGCTGTAAGTGACGCTAAGCCCCGCCCCAGGGCTTCTGCACCTGCCAGTGAGGGGCTGCCCTGGAATTCTGCCGCCCGCCCCTCCGCGGCCCCCTCTCTCCCAGGGTGTGGCCCAGAGGTGGAGCACCCCAGCTCTGTCCAGGCGCTGAACTAAAACCCCAGCAGTCACACTCGCTCTTTCTCCCCCAGGGCTACAAATGCCTACCTGGAAAAGGAGGCGCTCTGGCTCCCCTTTTTGGGGACTCTGCTACCCTGACCAGTTCGTTGGTGAGAAGACTGGTGTCCATCCTCATAGCTAAAATGTATGAACTGCTTTCCTAGGCCAGGCCCTGTCCTAAGAACTTGACATGTTTGAACTCCTATAATCCTCACTCGGCGATCCTAGGAAGAGGTGGTGCCCATCTCATGTGCTGCCACATGCACAGGGCAATGCAACTGGTAAGGGGCGATGCTGGGGTTGGTACCCAGCCATCAAGTCCATTGTGGGCAACTTTACCCGTGACACCACCACCCGACTGTGCCCCTGCGGATTGCCAGTGCCGCCCAGGGTGAAGGTGGATTTCTCTCAGGCCGCTGACGCCTCTAGGATATCTGGGAAGACAGCGGGAACGTAAGGCTTGGCATGGGGCAGTGAGGAGGGTTGTTAGTAACGGAACGAACCAGTGAACCCAAAGGAGACTGATCCCCGCCAGACAGAGGAGCCCCATCCTGGGGGTCATCCGAGACCCTAGCGCCCTTACCTACTCTGCGGATATGGGCGATATTGGGGAGCCCGAATCAAACCCAGAGGCTTGGGGAAGGTGGACCAGGGCCTTCAGTCCCCAAGACCAAGCCCATAAGCACGATCTGTCCGAACGGGAACACAGCAAAGCATCGCAAGTCTTGCCCTTGCACCGGGGTCAACAGTAATTAGATATATTTGAAAAATAATTGAGAAAAGCTTAGACTGTATTAATTACTTAAAAAAAAACTGTCAAGAACTCAGGCTAACCGGTGGTGTTGATTAATTAATTATTTTATATGACAACTACAAGTTTTGAAAGGCCAGAGGCAGGTGTCCTTCAGGAGGAAGAAGAAGGCTAAACAAGAGAGATTTGAAACCAGCGGTTCTCACCCTGTGGGTCTCGACCTGTTTTCTGATGGTCTCAGGCTCTACAGCAGTGACCTGCAGGCTGAGAACCACTAGCAGGGTCGCCTAAGACCATGGAAAACACAGATATTTACATGACGATTCACCACAACACGAGGAACTGTATTAAAGGGTCGCAACATTAGAAAGGTGGAGAACCACTGTTTGAAACCGTGGCACAGGAAGGTAAATCAGAGTGAGCGAGAGTGTTTACTCCTCAGAAGAGAGCGTTTGGCTGGGATGGGAAGCCCCGTCTCCAGACATCTGAGAGGTCATCTCTTGGGGGAAGGATTTTGGCTGCAGAGGGCAGAGCTGGGAGCAAAGGTCACGGGGTGGGGGCAGGAAGGGGGGAGTGGGCTTGTTCCCTGCTGTGCAAGATGGGGACACAGAGTTCCCCATCTGCTCTGGGGACAGTTTTGACAGCCGGTGTTTACTGAGGGCTCCGCACTGAAGTTAAGGCCTCTGTATGTCAGGTGGAACGTTCTGGATCAAATGCGTACTTACCCCTCCGAGCGCCTCGCAGCATCATTAGTGAGCGGCCCTTTTACCCACAGCTGGATGAGGGACCTCACTTGGTAGTTGCCCTGTGGACTGTTCTTATTCTACCAGTGTCTTTCACGGACGAGAAAATAGAGGCGTTCAGTTCCTTTCCTGCTTTTGGTTACTGGCTTCTAATGATCTGGACCCAGTATTCCTGCTACTAATGCATCCTCCCAAGGTCACATACATGAGAAGGGGTCACTCAGAAAAACAATGTGAGCTGCTAATGAGAGCCATCTGTGGGATCTTACCTTCCTAGTGTATAGAAAAATACAGAAAGAAACCAGTGAAATTACGTTTCCACCTCTCTCTCTCTCTCTCTCTCTCTCTCTCACACACACACACACACTGTATACATGTATATCTTAACCCAACACACTAACCCAATTGACTCTGTTGCCAGTTGATGCCCAGCTGGTGTGGGTCAGTGGTTGAGTGTGGACCTATGAACCACACTTTGATTCCAGGTCAGGGCACATACCCGGTTTTCAGACTCCATCCCCAGTGTGGGGCGTGCAGGAGGCCGTTGATCAATGCTTCTCTCTCATCATTGATATTTCTCTCTCCCTCTCCCTTCCTCTCTGAAATCAGTGAAAATTATATTAAAAAACAAACTATTAACATTTGTTCAGACGATGTCACCAACACTAAAATGATGAGCGCCGTTTTACCTGCTGTTCTGCACCCCGCATCTGCCGTCTGTTCCCCACTGACTGGACCTCTCAGGCAGGACCGGCCGCGTGCAGGTGGTTGGCAGCTGCTCGGAGCTCTCGCTGAGAAAGAACAGCCAGCACAGGGTTGCCCTTTCCGCCTCCTGCGGGTGGGGGTGGGGGTTCGGGTAGGGATGGTGTGTGTGTGAAATATAAAGAGGAGCTCTGCCTTCCACCTGGGGCTCCGGTGCCCCTCAGCCCCCAGCTCCCCCTTTGGGCATTTGAAGGAGGACTGTCCCTGGCCTTGGCATTTTCTGGTGGAGCCCGCAGAGAGCTTTCTGCACTGGCAGCGGACAGATGTTTCCCCTGCCACCTCCCACCCGGCGCCCCTTCCCTCCTGGCACCCGAGCTGGGAGTTCACGTGGCCGGTTTCTGCTTGGGCGAGGACTGATGAAGTAGGTGGCCTGCATTAAAAAGGTACTCCTAGCCAATAACTGGTTTGGCTCAGTGGATAGAGCGTCAGCCTGCGGACTGAAGGTTCGATTCCGGTCAAGGGCACGTACATGGGTTGCAGGCACATCCCCAGTGTGGGGCGTGCAGGAGGCGGCTGATCGATGTCTCTCTCTCATCCATGTTTCTGACTTTCCATCCCTCTCCCTTTCTCTGTGAAAAATCAATAAAATATATTAAAATAAAAAAAGCTGCTCCTAAATACCAATCTGGGGGACATAGAACCTCTGGCTTTATGCAAAGTGATGCAAAACCAGGGAGTCCCTGGCTTCATCCCTCAGCAGTAGAGCTTGCGGCCCCTGGATGTGCATGCAGGTCAGGGCGGGGCAAGGGGATAGGAGACCCCCTCATTCTGGGCTCTTTATGCCTCCCCGCCCCCAGGGCACAGGCCAGCTGTCAGCACAGTCCCACCAGTCTCTTAGGCACCTCAGTTTCCCCTCCAGATCCCACACTCGCTGCCAGCCAGAAAGGCAGGCGCCTCAAAGGTGCCCGCGCGCATGCCCTGGGCCTCCTGGAGGTGGCGCTGGGAGCGTGCGGGAGGCCAGGAGGGCCCGCCGGCGGGCGCGCACAGCATGCACAGCCGACCAGAGGCTCGCAGGGGCCGGGCATTCCATGGTAAGCGGGGAGGGGACTTCAAAAAGTGTGGGTTCCCCCCCTCTCTCCAGGGCCATCCCGGGGGGAGCGGCCGCGCGCACCGGGGCGGGCGCAGGTGGCGGGCACCGGCCGGTCCCTCCCTCGCTCTCCGGGGAGGAGAGAGTCGGGGGCCGGTGCGGGCGCCTCGCTCTCTCGCTCGCTCGCTCGCAGTGCACAGGGAGTCCCCGGCCAGCAGGCGGAAGGAAGAGGAAGTGGAGCAGCGGCGGCAGCAGAGGCGGCGGCGGTGGCAGAGGCAGCGGCGGGCGCAGGAGCCGCGACCCGGAGTGGAAGTGCGTGCGCCGCGCCGGGCGCGGGCGGGGATGGGCGCGGGGTAGCGGAGCGGACCACCCACACCGCCCGCCGCCGGGCCCCTCCCGCGCCGCCCGGAGCCGCCCGCCCGCCCTCCGCCCGCGGTGCCGGCCCGCGTCCCGGAGCGCGCTGCCCGGAACCGTCAGCCCCGCGGCGCGTCCGGCGGCGACCCCCGCCCCGCAGGTTCGTAAAGTTTGCGCCTCGGCGCGGCCACGGGGGGAGCGGGGAGCGGGGGGACTGGGGGGCACAGGCGTCCGGCTCCCGGGGACCCCGGTCGCCACGGAGACACTTTTGTCTGCTCCCCGGGGGCGCCGGGGCTGGAGGGGCGCAGCGGGGGCGCAGCGGGGCGCGTGGGGGCTGCAGGCGCGCGGCGCCCCGCAGTTGGGGAGTCTGGGCGCAGGGGGAGCGGATGGGGAGCAGAGGGAGCGCCCCTGCACCCCCCGACCAGGGAGCGCGGGGCCGGGAGCCGGAGGGACAGGCGCTCGGCCCAGGCCCGGGAGGACCGCGCTGCCGGTGCCAGTGGTGCTGGTGCCGGGGATCAGGACGGGGCAGGCGGCGCCGGGTCATGGGGGGCGGGGGGAGCTTGGGGACCCGCGGGGCTGCACCGCCGGAGGAGGAGGAGGAAGAGGAGGAGGAGGAGGAAGAGGAGGAGGAGCAGGAGCAGGAGGGGGAGGCAGCTCAGACTCCCAGCTTTTCGCTTTTCGGGGAGCCGGGAGCTGGCAGAGGGGAGGGGATCCCCCGGGCAGCGCGCTCCTGAGAGGGACGGGGATGGAGGGCCCCCCAGGAGCTGGAACGGGGTGGGGGGCGGTGGTCAGGGCAGCTGGGAGCCCTGGGGACCACTCAGTGCCGCCGCCTCCGGGACTTAGCGAAGTGAAGTCCCCACTGGGACCTGGGAAGATGGGGTGTGTGTGGGGGGGTGGGGGGTGAGGCCGGGGCCCTACGGGATGGATGGATGGATGGATGAGACCGGCATCCGAGAGGGGGCGCGCGGGGCGCTCCTTCAGAACCTCAGAACCGGGGGGCCTGCACATGGGAGCGGGGGCTGCGGCTGGGAGCACAGGAGCCAGCGGCTGTGAGGAAGAGGAGACACAGAACTCAGCCTGCGGGTGCGCGCGCGTGGCCCTGGGAGCGCGCGGAGGGCTGTGAGTGAGTGTGTGTGTGTGTGCATGTGTGTGACTGTGTGCATGTGTGTGTGTATGTGTGTGCATGTGTGTGTGCGTGTGTGTGTGTCTGCACACGCCTGGGTGAGGGTGACCAGGGACCGCCAGGGGCTCCGGAGCCAGGGACTGTCCGCTGAGTGACCCTCTCCCCCAGGGGGGCCTTCTGGAGTTGACAGGGGGTGGTGCTAGGACCTCGGTGGACCCAAAGCTGCAGGGCTGGGCCCCCGGGGGTGACCCGGACCTGGGGGCCTCTGGACAGCCCAGCTCCTGAGACCAGGGAACGGATTGATGATGTGCTGAGCCCTGGGCAGGGGCCTCCTCGCACCGCTGGCCACGAATGGTGTGACTTAATTAATCAGATTTTAGATCTCAGAGAACTCAGACAGGGGTTTCTGCCTTACTCAAGTAATTAAAAAAATATATATATATATATATAGATTAATTTCAGAAAGGAAAGGAGAGGGAGAGAGAGACTCATTGATTGGCTGCCTCCTGCACACCCCCTACTGGAGAGGAGCCTGCAACTCAGGCACCGGGCCCCTGATCTGAATCCCATAGTGACCTCCTGGTTCATAGGTCGATGCTCACCTGTGGAGCCGCCCTGGCAGGACACTAATAGAATTTTTAAAAACCGGATGTGCTGGTTGTCTTCGGGGGAAATGAGGGAATGACCGGGAGGATGGGAACTCTGTGGGAGGGATGGTGCAGGAGGGAAGGGGGCCGGGGAAGAGGCTCGGTAGGTGTCTGGGTGGGGCGTGCTGGGAGACCAGCCGGAGCTGGGTCTGGGGGAAGGCACTGCGGACCGGGGCAGTCACTGGCTGCAGGGTGGATGGGCCTTTTGCTGGCCCGATCCGCCATCCCCTTCCCAGGTCTCCTCTCGCTGCCCTTCTTCACTGCAGCCCTCTGCCTGCCTCCCTTCTTATTGAGCACCGCCTTCCCGCCCCAGGGCCTTTGCACAGGTTGTTCCTCTCGCACCGGGAGCTTTTCCCCCACTCGTCCAGCTGGCTCGCTGCCTGGCCTCCTCCTGGTCTCTTCTCAGTTGTCAGCGTGCAGGAGGCCTTCCCTGAACACCTCAGACAAAATAGCGACTCGCCACTCCCTGCTTCTCTTAAGTTACCCAATCTTCCCCCTTCCTGCCGTATTCTCTGGAGTATAAGATGACTTTTTAACCCGGGAAAATCTTCTCAAAAGTCGGGGTCGTCTTATACGCCGGGTGTCGTCTTAGAGGGCAGGTATATCCCAAAGTCTCTATTTTAACTGGAAAAGTTGGGGGTCGTCTGATACGTCCAGTCGTCTTATACGCCAGAAAATAGTACCATACTTAATTACATATCGATTTGTTGATTTGATGATTGCGTGTCTCCCCCCTTAGATGGATGTTCCAGGAGGGCAGGGGCCTGGTCTTGTTCCCAGGCTCAGAGTCTAGAGCAGTGGTTCTCAACCATCCTAAGGCTGCGACCCTTTAAGACAGCTCCTCATGGGGTGGTGACCCCAACCATCAAATGATTTCCGTTGCTACTTCATCACTGTCATTTTGCTACTGTTATAAACTGTCATGTAAATATCTGATAGACAGGATGTATTTTCATTGTTACAAATGGAACATCATTAAAGCATAGGGGTTAATCACAAAAACAATATGTAATTATATACTGTGAAATATTTATTTCTAATGACAAATAAATGAAATTTTGTCTTGAATCGTGGTGTAGCATGGGCAACAGTCCTCATAGGACAACAGTAAACTACATGGCTACACTTTGCTACACTGAGGAGCGGTGTGTTGGTTCCTAAGACCATGGGAAATAGGTGTTTTCCGATGGTCTTAGGCGACCCCTGTGAAAGGGTCGTTCCACCCCCAAAAGGGTCGTGACCCACAGGTTGAGAACCACTGGTCTAGACTGACTCCTGGCAGAGTAGGTGCTCAATAAATACTTGTTGACAGACTCATAGAGATGTCTATTACGGGCGATGCTCACCAGGGAAAAATGCCAGCAGAGTACTGTAGCATCAGCGGCACGCAAGAAGCCCGGGCAGCAGATTGCTCTTTTCTTTTTTAAAAAAATATATTTTATTGATTTTTTACAGAGAGGAAGGGAGAGGGATAGAGAGTTAGACACATCCATCAGCTGCCTCCTGCACGCCCCCTACTGGGGATATGCCAGCAACCAAGGGCACATGCCCTGGACCTTTCAGTCCACAGGCCTACGCTCTACCCACTGAGCCAAATCAGTTTTGGCGGCAGACTTGCTCTTTCTTCCGTGCGCTCCCTCCCGTGCCCCGCTGCTCTTCCTGCAGACCCCTTACCGCCGCCGTGAGTAGACCCTCCCTGAGAATTCCAGCCCAAAGACAGGAACCGGGTGGTTCCTTTGGGGAGGGGTAAACAGGCACAGATCATCGAAAACACAGAACCACTCTGGAGCCGGCGTGCCTCCCTCTCCCCGGGGACAGCCTTTCCAAAGGGAGTGTTGCGTTAGCCACAGAAAGACTCCCTGAGGAAGAAGCAGACATACACGCTGTATCCCACCCTGCTCTCCCAGCCGGTGG
>PVJN01007793.1:0-19740 GCA_004026805.1 Lasiurus borealis | reverse complement strand
ATTTCACCCCCCGTGGGTGTCTGCAGAGAGGAGGTGGCTGAGGGCGCGCCGAGGAGCCCCAGGGCACGCTCCCTGGCTCCGGTGGCTCCTTCCTGCACCGGCAGGGCTGGAGGCCGCGGTTCCCAGGGAGGGCACTCTCCCTGGCTGGATGGCAGACAGTCGGCACCCTTCAGCCTTGTCACCGAAGCCTGCAAACACAGTTGCTTGCCCGAAGCCATCCGCGGGGACAGTTTGGCTTGGAGGACATCCGTGCTGTCGCCGCCCTTGGGAAGGTGGGGAGTTAGAGCACAGCACAAAGCCTCGAGTGTTCCCCTCATTGTGCAAGGAGCCCTGTCTCCCGGTCAGCCTGTTCGGGGGGCCTGACGTGAGGGCCGCAGCCCAGGCCTGGATCCCACTCCCCAACCGATGGACACACACAAGAGGAGAGACCACAGCGGGAACGGAGTGTTTCAGAAAACAGACATCGGATCGCAGTGTCGAGTGTTGTTGCTTCATTAGAAGCCTGGGTACACGGGTGCGTAGGGTCCCTGGGCCTTGGCCAACGATTAGGGCCAGTTAGCCATTAGGCTGGGGCCTTCCTGTGTTCCACGCTGCCCCCTGGTGGTCGGCACACATCATAGCGAGCGACGGAAATCACTCCCATAGGTCTCTTGGTCGAACTCCCGAGGGGACAATTTGCATATTAGGCTTTTATGTAGATAAATAGATGTGAGTCATGGTAAACAAAAAAAAGTCTGTATTTATAATTCTGAAGGCCCTTGGAATGTTCCTTTTGAACCAGTTTGCAAGGGATTCTGATGAAAGTGGCTATAGAGCTGTACTTTAAGAAATGTTTCGCCGAGACCAGTATGGCTCAGTGGATAGAACATTGGTTTGCGGACTGAAGGGTCCCAGGTTCAATTCCTGTCGGGGGCATGTATCCTGGTTGCGGGCACATCCTGGGTGGGGGGCGTGCAGGAGGCGGCTGATCGATATCTGTCTCTCATCGATGTTTCTGACTTTCTATCCTTCTCCCTTTCCTCTCTGTATAAAATCAATATATTAAAAAAAAAGAAATGTTTCACTGCCCCCTCCCCTTACAGAAAGCTGTTGGCTTTATCTCGTGAAGAGAGGTTATTTCCAAATGTTAGATCAGATGCCATAAATGGAACAGCCGTTTGGACGTCACTTTCAACACTGCTGCTTCCAGACCCGGTGGAGGGCTAGGCCCGACTTTCACTCCGGAGACACGGAGAAGCAGGACATTCGTTCGTAATAACTCTCTGGCTTCCGTTAGAGGATCAAGACCGAAGAGCTTCTTTTCTGGCCAACTTCAGTGTAAAGCTTGTGCAGTCTTTGGAGCTCTGCTCAACTTTCCCTCTCCCATTTTACACCTAGGATTACCGCTCCCACCTGCTTTTAATACCTCTCCGAGTACAGTGGTACCTCGAGATACGAGTTTAATTCGTTCCGTAACCTTGAGGCGTGGGAAACGATGAGACGCTCGAGTCGCCGTAAACTGGTGGGTCTTGTGCAGCCGGCTGATCCGCGTGATGACTCCTATCTCAACTGTTGCTCGTATTTCAAAGCAAAAATCGCTCACTTGACAGCTCGTATCTCAAAAATCTCGTCTGTTAGGGCACTCGTATCTCGAGGTACCACTGTATTGCAAAGCCAGTCCTCAGCTCCTCAGGGGGTAGGCACATTACGGGGCTGCGTAATGAGATGCAGCATTGCCCCTGACCTGGCGTGGGGACTGGCCAACCAGAGAAGAAGGAGGCTCCGAACTTGCGCACTGTCCCACCCACCCAAGGGACAGCGTGTGGCTCTGGGCCTGTGTGGCCTGTGGCAGCCGATGCAGGTGCCTAGCGCAGGGTGTTAGGTCCACAGAACCGGCCTGAACGCACGCCACAGCGCCCGTGGGAGCCCTCACTCTCTGGATAACATAGGAGGCCTGAGCGCTCACCCCCGGAACTCACTGAGAGCAGCCAGAACGGAAGGCTGCCAGCACTGGCCCGAGATCCACTCTCTCTCGTCTCGGCGGCGTGCGCGGGGTAAGTGCAGGGACAGCTGGAGCGGTTTCATCGCCGGCCGAAGGCGGGGGAACAGCCCAGGATCTGGTCGGAGCCGTGTGGGGAGAAGGGATGCCTCTTGTCCCTGCTGCTGCCGCCGTCTGCGGGGCGCGACGCCCGTGTGCGTTACTGGCTCCTCTGGTTGATTTTCTGGGTGGCCCCGATCTGAGGTCAGGACCCCCCGATGGAGCTGTCCGGCACTCCTGGTGAACCCCGGGTGCTGATGGATGTTCCCAGGGGTGGCCATGGCCACCAGGGCCGTGGCCACCACCCCCGAGGCCCAGTTTCTCAGAGCTGCACCTGCCTCTGGATAGCTCACCCCCAAGTTGACCTTCTGAGCACTGAGAGTGGAGACAGCTCTCCGACACAGTGTGCCTGTCACCCCAGCTCATGATAACGAGGTATATGAGCTAGGATGCAATTCATTAACCAGAAACGAGAGTGTTGTTCACAATAGAAACAGATTCCTTGCCGAGGCCGGTTTGGCTCAGTGGATAGAGCGTCGGCCTGTGGACTGGGGGGTCTCGGGTTCAATTCCGGTCAAGGGGATGTACCTTGGTGGTGGGCACATCCCCAGTGGGGGGTGTGCAGAAGGCGTCTGATCGATGTCTCTCTCTCATCGATGTTTCTAGCTTTCTGTCCATCTCCCTTCCTCTCTGTGAAAAATCATTAAAAAAATATATTTAAGAAACATATTCCTTTAGCCAACACGTTTTTCTCTGTGGATGAGTGTCATCCTGAAAGCAAAACTACAGGACCATTTTGGGGGAACCATCGGGGGTGAGGGAGCACACTGAAAGCATTTCCCTGCTCCCCATGCTGGGGCTGCCTCTCCTGACCCGAGGGCGAACCCCAGCCCAGGAGGCTGGAGACGCAGGCCGGTTCCCCTGGGAGGCGCCGAGGCTCCGGATTCTGCTCTTTTCTGCTCCCGGGCTGCGGCCCACGTTGCGCTGACCTTTACTTGGGGCGGTCTTCACCTCCACATTTTTCACGTCGGGGCTGGATAATTCTCTGGGGTGGGCCGCCCTGTGCATCGCAGGATGGTCATTTGCGTCACCGGCCTGTGCCTTGGAGATGCCAGGAGTGGCACCGGCCGTGGGCACTAAAAATGCTTGCACCTGGCATTGCCCTGGGTACAGGGGGAGGGTCCACCTTCTTCCCTTTCTTTCTGGCTCAGTGAGACCCTCCTGTGTGTCACACAGGCCAGACTTCCAGTAGGAGGTGCCGGGGCCCAGGTTTGTGTGGACAGGTCACTCCTTAGACCGGGGGTGGGGAACGTTTTCCCTGCCCAGGGCCATTTGGGTATTTGTGACACCCTTTTCGGGCCCTACAAAATCATCAACGTACAAATGAGCTGCTGTACTTGGTCAGACATGTAAGTAGCTCACCCCTAAGGCTGTGGCAGGGCCAGACCAAGGAATTCTGGGGCCTTTCACGGCCCGCGGGCTGGATGTTCCCCTCCCCTGTGTAGACTGGAGCGTGGCGTGGTCACCCGCCACGGCCTCACGCCTCCTGGCCCTTCCGTTCCTCCAGCTGGCCTCTGGGGCCTCCTTCCCGCCTGACCACCACTCTCCTCCTCACCCAGATCCATCTCAAGTCCTCATCTTGCGTCTGTGTCTGCCTGGCATTTCCGGCCGCAGAAGACTGTGCACCTAGTGCAGTGGTTCTCCACCTTCTTAAGGCCGAGACCCTCGCATACAGTTCCTCATGCCGTTGTGACCCCCAACCATGAAATTTTGCTGCTGTGATGCATCATGATGTCAATATCTGCATTTTCCCATGGTCTTAGGCGACCCCTGTGAAAGGGTCGTTCGACCCCCAAAGTGTCGCGACCCACAGGTTGAGAACTGCTGACCTAGTGTCTGATGTCGCAGTTTCCTTCGTGGCCTGGGGTTCCGTGGGCCGGCTCCCGTGGCACCTACCACCTGCACGTAATGGGAGTAAGATCAGCGGGGACGGGAGGAGGGATCCCAGCCCCGTCTGGCTTCTCCGGGGCCTGTGTGGCAGGACTCAGGAAACGTCGCGTGGGAATGAATGACAGGCGATCGGCCTGCTCCTCTGCTGGTGAAACGCCTCTGGGTGGCTGGTGGGCGATGGATATGGATGTTCCGTTTAGCGCGACCGGGGCCTCGCCGAGGGTCAGGGAGACGCGAGAGGGGACTCTGTCCCTGAGCCCTTTCCTCTCGGCGCCTTCGGTTTCTGCCAGGGTGACACCTCAGGCCGCTCTCTGTGTACCTGTGCCTGTGGCTGCAGTTGCCGAGGCAGGCAGAGCGCCTCTCTGCCTTGGACAGTGGATCCCTGTCCCCGGCTGTGGCCTCCGTCTGTCCCCGGGGCAGCCTCCAGCCCCAGCCCCGTGGCCAGCCTTCGCCACCCTCCGCCCTTCCTTCCTTCCGCCCTTTGTGACCGTGTCAGTTGGCGCTGCGTCCGGGAGCAGCCTCTGGCTCGGTGCTCTGCGGCCGCGCGGGGCGGGGTGAGCTGTATTTTCCGGCCTGCCACACACCATCGCCCCCCCTTTCCCAGCACAGCGCGTTTCCAGATGATTCTCCCTCCTGAGGCGAGGGTTCCGAACCCGCAGGCACAGCCACAGCTGGCTCAGCCCGGGCCTCACAAGGCCTGTGGTTTTGGGGAGGGAGGGAGGCTGGCGAAGGGCCTTCGGGGAGATGGCGTGTTTTTGGCCGAGTTGCAGAGTGAATTCCGGGAGCCCGCAGCCAGGCTGGCTTGTACTTGACCTCTGCCCACCCTTGACCCCGCCCGGCCCCGCCCACCATCTTTAGGGAATTGGTATAGTGGACCCTGTGCCCTCTTAGGGGGACACTCTGGGGGATGTGACTGAGTTCTCAAACATTTAGGTGTGGGGGGTGGGGCTGGCTCTTTCAGAGGCTACATAGTGGGTGCTGGGTATGGATGGATGGATGTGTGGGAGAGAAAGCCACGCACGGGCACCTATCACACACACACACACACACACACACACACACACACACACACACACACGTGCAGGGCTCCTCAGATTGAAAAGCCTGTGGAAGCAAAGAAACCATTGTCTCAGCCCCTCCCATGTTCTCCGCTCTGGTTGCTGTTACAGCGAGTCCGCACAAAGCGCGTTCCACCCAGACTCTGCTTATCAGGAGTGACTCTGTCTCCGTCACCCGCAGGCCGACTTCCCCGCCAGGAAGTGACTTCCACGCATTAGAACTGTTTTCTCAATGACCGTCTGTTCATCCATCCAGCGTCTGAAAACATTTGTCTGGGTTTATATGGGAAAGGCACAATGAAACTTTTATTTATTAATTGTAGTGCTTTTTTTTTAAAAAAAGATGTGTGGCTTGCACTTAAGAGGTGTGTAAATATTTTCAAATGGAAGTATTGCTGGGCTCAACTACACCCATTATAATACTTTGCTCATCCATTCATTCATCCATCCATTCATTCATTCAGCAGCCATTTAAAAAATTGATTTCAGCCCTCGCTGTCTTGGCTCAGGGGATATAGTGTCAGCCTGCTGATGGAAGGGTCCCCAGGTTCGATTTTGGTCAAGGGCACATGCCTGGGTTGTGGGCTCGATCCCCAGTAGCGGGCATGCAGGAGGCAGCCAGTGGATGATTCTCCCTCATCATTGATGTTTCTACCCCTCTCCCTTCCTCTCTGAAATCATTAAGAATAAATTACCAGCTTCCCACATTTTCACAAGCTTGTGTCGGGGTCCCCAGGCTAGACTGACAGGCAAGCACCTTCCCTAAGTCACCCCAACTTCCCTGCCCATGTCTGTGCCCATCTTCCCCTCTGCTCGATCCCTCCCCCCTGTGAGCTGAAGGAAAGGGACAGTGGTTCCCAGGTGACCAGGGAATGCCTACTCCTCCCTCCCCTACACCTCCCCAGCTTTGCTCGCTTTCCTTTATTAATACAGTGGTACCTCGAGATACGAGTTTAATTCATTCTGTAACCTTGAGGCGTGGGAAACTATGAGACGCTCGAGTCGTGGTAAACTGGTGGGTCGTGTGCAGCCGGCCTATCCTCTCGATGACTCCTATCTCAACTGTTGCTCGTATTTCAAAGCAAAAATCGCTCGCTTGACGGCTCGTGTCTCAAAAATCTCGTATGTCAGGGCCCTCGTATCTCGAGGTGCCACTGTACTAGCCGGCTAATGACGCCCATAGCAGTCCCAGCACTATTACTTGCACCAAGTTTCACTCTCCCAGGTTTCCCAGGTCAGACCCTTCATTTTGGGGTCACCCCAGGAGCAGCCCCGCATCTCCATCCCCCTGCGTTCTCTCCGGCTGCGGCCGCCCCTGTGGCTCCGTTCCTGTTTGCTGCTCCCGCAGGACGGCGGCCGCCAGCTGCCGGCTCCCAGCTCATTAAGCCGTCACTGCTCAAGGACCTGTCAGCGGGAATGGCTTTCCCGGAGTGGCTCGGAAAAATCAGCCTCCAGCAGACACCAAACTGCCACCGAGCAGGGGCGGGCGAGAGAAAGGTCTCTCTTTCCGCCGAGGAGACAGGGGTATCGTTCCTCCCCAGCTGCCTTCTCTGAGTCCCGGGAAGTCACTTCCCCGATCCCTGTATGCAACCCGGGTTTGGTACGTGTGCGTGCCACGCTCTCTCCCTCCCACGAAGGAGATCCGTGCGAGCTGTCCGGCTGCTGGCTGACTGTCCTGCCTCTTGACTGTGTGTCAGGCCTGGTGTGTGGCTTTAAGTAGGACCCAGGGTTACATAAACACTCCGAGAGCCACACAAAGGCTCTGTAGTGGAACACACAGCTGGCCGTTCACTCGCAGGAGAATGGCGTTCATGCCGGAATCGGTGTCAGCTCCCCAGAGGCCCGAACGTATTCACTCACCGGGGACCCGTTCTCAGACGCGGACAGGGACCTGTCAGAGAGACAGCCACCCAGTGTCACATCCGTCCAGACAGAGCCCTCACCTTTGCCACAGGCCCAATGGCATGCCGGCCTGCGGCCAAGTCCCCCTCACTCGGTCAAGTTCACTTGGGCCCCAGTTGGGTCTGTCACCTTGGCAGGTGGCGTTGAGTGTTCATGCCACTTGGGAAGGATGGAGAACAGTTTGCCTCAGCAGCGTGTCAAAGGGCAGAGTTGGAGGGCAAACCAGCCGTGCCCTGAGCCGGGGCTCCACCAGCCAGGGGCAGAGGGCAGAGGGCAGAGGGCGGAGAGCAGGATGGCGTGCTCACTCACATCCCCACCAGATTGTGTCTCACAGCAGTGGGCATGGTGTGGTCAGGATCGTGGACTTGTGTAGGGCTATTGGACGTCTTTTCAAATGGGCCATGAAAAGTCCAGCTGTGACCGTGTCCGTAAAGCAGTCTGAGGACTGGCACTTGGAGTGGGAACGAGAAGACACACAAAGGGGTGAACAGACCTAAGTGATCATTGTGGGATCCCGAGGCAGAGTCTATTTCAACCCCCATCTGTCAGTAATGAACAGGCGTTAGTGCAGTGGTTCTCAACCTTCCTAACGCCGCGACCCTTTAAGACAGCTCTTCATGTGGTGGTGACCCCCAACCATCAAATTATTTCTGTTGCTACTTCATACCTGTAATTTTGCAACTGTTATGAATCGTATCTGTGTTTTCCAAGGGTCTTAGGCGACCCCTGTGAAAGTGTTGTTCGACCCCTGAAGGGGTCGAGACCCACAGGTTGAGAACCACTGCATTAGCATCACTTTTCCTAACAGGATCAATGCAAGGCCCAGAGGATTGGCAGCCCAGCAGTGTTCATGTGGAGAGTCTCTCAAAATCTGGGAACTGCAGTATGGAGAGGGGGGCCCCTCCATTTGAAGAGTGAGGTGCAGTAGGCATATCTAGCATTGTGTGCAGGGGAAAGGGACGCATGAACGTGGGTCTTCAGGGTGCCGGAGAGGCAGGGGTCTGACCTCTAGGAGTGGGCCGAGTGTATTGCAAATTCTTTATTTTTTTAAATATATTTTATTGATTTTTACAGAGAGGAAGGGAGAGGGATAGAAAGTTAGAAACATCAATGAGAGAGAGAGATCGATCAGCCGCCTCCTGCACACCCCCTACTGGGGATGTGCCCGCAACCAGGATACATGCCCCCGACCGGAATCGAACCTGGGACCTTTCAGTCCGCAAGCTGACGCTCTATCCACTGAGCCACACCGGTCTCGGCTGTTACTGCTTTTAGAATCCGGCCATTTCAAAGGGATCAGCGTAGCCGCTAGCATCTCCTTCAGGTTTTAAAGAGCACGGAGCCGAGTGCGTGAGCGTGGGCCTCGCCAGCGCTTCAGGATGATGAAGGAGCCGGTTCTGTGCTGCTTAGACTTCCAAATGCCCCGCCGCCGCTGGGGACCCCGAAACTGCCTTTCCGCGCGTCTTTCCGGTGATTCTCGGGCAGAGCGGCCGGCACTCCACCCTGAAAACGTCCTCCTAGAAAGTGCCGGGGAGACAGCGGCACCGCCGAGCTCAAGGTGCCCGCACCCCGGCACCCAGTGGAGGGGGGGGGGCACCTCCCTGTGGCCCGGGTTGCACTTGGACCTCCTCTCCCCGCCCACCCCGAGGGAGGGCTTTTCCGCCCGCGCCCTTGACCTTCCGCCAGACCCTCCTCTTTCCTTCTCACTCATTTCCTGGCCTGTCTCTGTGCAGCCGCCCCTCAGCTTGGTGGCTGAGGACACTTCACTTTTCATTCTGTCCCCGTTCTATGAGTGCCCTTTGATGTGGGTCCTGAAGGCAGTTTGGGAGCTGGGAGGTGTGTGGGGGGGTAGGCCCGGCCACCCAGGTGCTACTTGCTCTGCGCTGGGCCAGGAGGCTGAGTGGGCAGTGAGGGGGGGCAGACCTATCCCGGGTACCACCCTAGGGCGAGGTCTGTAGGGGCTGCAAGGGCCATATGGCTGGGCGATGCCTTCTGGAAGCATCTCTGTGGCTCCCGGTCCCTGTGATCCTTGAAAAGTCTACAAGGGGGAGCTACTGGGCCCCCGGCTGCTCCCCAGGGAGAAGAGAGCCCAGAACTCCTGCTCCGGAGAAATTGGGTTGAAACGAATATTGTGGGCGCAGGCGGAGAAGTCACAGGAAAGGCATTCGGCCATTCGCCGGGCCAGACAGGAGAGCGCAGTACCCGGGACCCACGTTTCCCAGCCAGCAGGACCCAGCTCCGCCGTCACCGCCCCCGGGGAGCCGGCCGTGATTTCCTGCGACCCCTCCCTGCACACCCACCCGGGTGCCTCTATGTGCTGCTGTCCCTCATGCTGCCCCACACGGTGGTTCCTGCGGCTTGCCCTCCCGTGGACCGGCATTCCGGGGGCAGACATTTCCCGGGGGGAGCCCCCAGCAGGCTCTGGGGTCATGTGGGCAGAAGCAGCTCTGGGGATGCATCCACGGCCCCTGGTCCCACCACCGTCCTTTCAGATGTCCCTCCGTCCCCTGGGGACACGTGGCGGAGGGAGGAAACCCGCACCGGGCTCCCTGTCGCTGCAAAAAGTCCTGCCCAAAGTCCTCGGGCCTGAGGCCTGGGCCAGACCAGACTCAGACGTTGCCAGCCCCCCCCCCCCAGTCCCCCCGCGGGCGGTGCAGCGCCCTCCCCCTGCGGTGGCCACGGTGACGCGCTCCTGTCCCTCCTCTGTGCCATAGCGGCTGGCTGGAGGCACTTTCCGGGGGGAGAGACCAGCCTGTCCTCAGCGCAGGACTAGCTGCAGACGTGTGTGTTTTTTTTGTTGTTCGTTTTCATCCAAGGATATTTTTTTTTCCCATTGATTCTTAGACACGTGGCAGGGAGGGGAAGAGAGAGAGAGAAAGAGAGAGAGACATCCATGTGAGAGAGAGAGAGACACATGGATTGGTTGCCTCCCGTCTACTCCCTGGCCTGGGGCCAAGGACTGAGCCGGCCCCTGAGGCTCGTGCCCTTGACCTGGAATTGAACCCCAGACCCTGGGGTCCTTGGGGCGGACACACGAGCCACGGAGCCAGAGCGGCGAGGGCTGCAGAAGTATTTAGCGTTTGCTCCGCAGGCGCCCGAGTACCATGTTCTCCCAGCCCCACCCCCCCCCAAAAGCCAGTGGGGGCAGCGGCGTTAGGAGACCCTCCCGTGGGTGGGAGGATGCTGAAACCATTTCTTGGCCTGAATCCCGAAACGTCTCCCCTCGGTGCCTCGTCCCCGGGTCAGCCAGCGGCGAATCTGGACAGTGTCTCTCCCTCCCTCCCCCACCCCCCAGCCAGTGGCCGGTGTCTGCGGCAGCCGGGCCTCCGAGACCCACGGGGGGGCCGGGACCCTCACCGCAGGGGCGGCTACCGCATGGCTCTCGCTGCACTCTGCGCGCCGCGGCCTCGGTAATGGATGTCTCGGGCTGTAATTGCACGCTCTTCCTCTCGCAGCTCTCCGGGGGTTCGGCCCGCAGCTGAAACCTGAGAGGGGTCCTGGCTCGTCCCCGCCGGAATGGTTTCTCCCGACGTCCAAGTGCTGAGCTGAGCTCATTTCTCTTAAACCGAAAAGCAAACCCCACACAGTACGTGCCCCCGAGTCCGCCCTGGGACGGCTCAGGCCTCTGGAACTGCCTTCTCGGGCCTCGCACTGCCCTCTCTCTCTCCCTCCGTTAAAAGAACCAAGTGACTGCTCCTTTCCGAACTGTGGGTTCTGTCTGTTTTAACTGTGCGCTCTGGATCTGGGGGGGGGGGAACAGCCTCAGGACGGGATTGGATCTGCGCTAAACGCCGCCCATCGCCTGAACTGCAGGAGCGCCAGCTGTGGGTGCTGAGCGGACCGTGGGGTCCCTGGAATTGGGGTCTGTTGGGAGCCAGTGTCCAGCGGTCCCCAGGCGGTCTGATGGTGGGTTCCTTTTTCCCAGGGACAGCCCCCCACCTCTAAAGGCCGCAGGGAGCAAGGCCGACAGCACACACTTCTGGCAATTACCGGGGTCCTTCCTTCTTCAAGCCCTTCATTGAAGGGATCTGGGTCCCTAAACCGGTTCCCGTCTGGGAATTGATGGAAGGGCCGTGCCCCCGTTTTTCTGATTCCGGCCCAACTTTCGCTCGTTTGACACGGGCGTTTTCTGCTTCTGCAGATCGAGCCAGGGTGTGTGTGGCAGGCTACCTCTCGGTTTGTTCTAGAACGCCACGTTGAGCCGGCGTCACAGGTGTGTGCGAATCCGGCCCTGTGACTGCTGCCTCCATTCTGCCGTCCGTGCAGCAACCAGGCCACACTGCAAGGGGCTTATGGAGAGCCCTGGCCGGCGGAGGCCTGAGCCCTCCCACGCCCGAGCCCTCGCTCCCGGCGGCCGTGGTGGGGGCAGTGACTGAGGCAGGATCTCCCGGGATCAGGCTGAGGTTTCTCATCATCATCCGCTCGCCGTGGGCAAAACCCCGAAGTTCTCATGCCTCCCCTTAGCATCATTATGGAGCTGCTCTGACTGTCAAGGCTGCGTCTTCAATTGAAACACACGTGGCCAGGCCGGCGTGGCTCCGTGGTTGAGGGTCGACCTATGTAGGAATCAGAAGGTCATGGTTCAATTCCCAGTCAGCGTGCAGGCCTGCATTGTGGGCTTGAGATCCCCAGCAGGGGGCGTGCAGGAGGCAGCCGACCTGTGGGTGATTCTCCTATTGATGTTTCTCTCTCTCCCCCTCTCCCTGCCTCTTTGAAATCAGTAAAAACGCATTTTAAAAGTTTAAACACATCTGGATGAGGATGCAGGAGGCCTGGGTGAAGGTCACACTTGGTTCACCCTAAGAGGTGGTGTGAGCTCCATCCATCATTCCCTTCCCCTTCGGGGAGAAGCATGGATGTCAATTAAAGGGAAAGCGCTCCCCTCTCCGGCAGCGGTCCGTTTGTGTATCTCTCTGCTTTCATCCGCGGGGTCTTTGCACTTTTGGGAGCTTTTGGGTGCAGCCAATTCCCTGGGCCTTTCCCACGTGGCCCCCATGTCCTTGGTCTGAACTTCAGGCTGCAGACAGACCTGGCCCCACCCTCTGAAATGAAATGTCATCGCGGCTCTGCTTCCTGACCGTCATTGGGGTGGCCTGGCTGAGACAGGCTCTGAGCACATACCCCGTGTGCCTGGCCCTGCCCAGCGCGGCCCGGGGTCGAACGTTCCATCCCGACCAGGCTGCCGAGGAGCAGCGCTCGGGGATTCATCCACCTTTACCCAAAGCTCCTCCGAGGAGCTATTTCTGTGCTCGCACCATTGTAATATCCGGGGAGAGGCCGGAGCGTCTTCCAGGTGCCAAGAGCGATCACTCATTGCTTTCTTTGATTGGGGCTGTTGTAGCTCCAGCAGGAGTGTATCTTTTATGGGCCGCGCCGTGCGCCTCTGACCCAGTTCTTTTCCCTTCGACGCGCGTCCCGGGAGGAAGACGAGGTGTGTGATCTGAGTGACACCTGGGATATGAACGCCTTTAAGATGGAATCACGGACCCCGGCCTCCTCCCTCACACGTGCACACACATGCCCCCCCCCCCCCTGAACATGCCTGCTTTCTGTTCAGAAGGCCTGTGGATGCAGCAACTGGTGTGGCTCAATGGATAGAGGGTCGGCCTGCGGACTGAAGGGTCCCAGGTTCGATTCCGGTCAAGGGCATGTACCTTGGTGGCGGGCACATCCCCAGTGGGGGGCGTGCAGGAGGCGGCTGATCGATGTCTCTCTCTCATCGATGTTTCTAGCTCTCTGTCCCTCTCCTTTCCTCTCTGTAAAAAATCAATAAAATAGAAAAGGCCTGGGGAGAAGGACCTCCCCGCCCTGTTGGGCAGGAGAGAGGATGTGCCGAGGATAAATAAATGGGTCGCAGCTGGGAGCCACAGCTGAGCCAGGCAGCCCTGCCCCCTCTGCTCCTGTCTGTGGGTGGGGGTGCCACGCAGGGGTGGGGTGGGGGGAGGACCGGGAGCCCCTGCTGGCATGAGCGCGCGGTTCTCAGGAGCGAGCTGTCAGGAGCCCTCTCCCTGCCGCCTCTAATCCGCTGCGGCCTGGCAGGCAGGAAGTGACAGCTGAGAACGGGACTCAGAGTAATTGCCGCTGAAAGGACAAACCTCAGAGCGAGGGTTCCAGAGGCTCCGCTCAGGCCTGCTTCTCTGCACGCAAAGGGGCGACTGTTGGGGGGTCCCCCGAACGCGGACGCGATGGTCTGTCATCGGCCGTTGGACCTAGGACCCGAGGCCGCATTCTGGGTGGGCGTCCTCGCCGTCTCCCAGGCTCTGCTTTGGCTGGCAGCTCCTTGGAGGGGTCCCTGCCTGCCCACGGCGAGGTGGCGGGGGCTGAGTCACCGGAGGGACCACAGTGCCTTCACCTGAGCGTTTTCTGGGGGCGGGGGTTGGGGGGAGGGGACCCCGGCATTCTTTCTTTGGCTGGGTGCCATCATGCCTGTTCGGCGCTTTTGGTGGGTTTTCGTGTTCGAGTATGAAAGTCTTAGGGCAAAACGTACCTTTTTGAATTTTATTATTTCCCATCAGCATTTATTTATCCTCTCTGTGCCCACTTCCACCCCCACCCCGCCCCACGAGCACCACACCCAAACCCGCCTTCACACCTGTCTCCCCATCACCGCTCAGCCACGGGGGCTGGCCTCCAGTTGTCATCTTTTTACAAACCCTGGACTTCGGGTGCAGGAGAGTCGTCCCTCTTGGCACACAGTTTTGTTCCCACTCAGGAACACATGGACTTGCCTGGCAGGGAAAGAGTGGAACTATCTGAACGTGGGAGAGAATTCTCCATGCTGTTCTCGCTCTGGAAGCAGCAGCCCGCGTGCCCTTGGCCAGCCCTGGCTTCTGGCTTCTGGGGGCGCGCGTGGTGGGGACCCAGCTTCTTAGAGCGGCTCCTGGCCGGTCTGAACCGCGCTCCTTCCTGGGGGCACCGGGCAGCGCTGGCAGAGGTGGAGCGGCGGTGTGGTCAGGAGAGCAGAGACAGAGCGTCTGACGGAAAGGACCTCGCAGGCCCGAAGGTCACGTTCGCAGGCGCCTGGTGGGGAGGAGGAGTTAGGCAGCCAGGCCGCCTTTTAAAACTGAATTAAATATTAATTACTCATTTTAGTGCATCTTGGAAAGAGTCTACCGAGCACATCAGACCTGTGATTCCGCAAGTTTTCTTTTTTTTTTTTTTATGTATTTTATTGATTTTTTTTTACAGAGAGGAAGGGAGAGGAGAGAGTTAGAAAAATGGATGAGAGAGAGACATCCATCAGCTGCCTCCTGCACGCCCCCCCCACCCCCACTGGGAAAGGGCCCGCAATCAGATACATGCCCTTGACCGGAATCGAACCTGGGACCCTTCAATCCGCAGGCCGACGCTCTATCCCCTGAGCCACACTGGTTTCGGCAATAGGCTCTCTTGACAGGTAAGAAACCTGAGTTCAGGGAGGGTGGGAAAGGTGCCCAAGGTCGCAGAGCCAGGAAGAGGGGGAGCTGAAGGAAGGGAAGGAGGCCTGGAGGGGGACCCTGTGGTTTGGAGGCTTGAAGGCCTGGGGGGCAGGCACTTACCAGGAGCTTAAGAAGGTGCAGCTGCTGGGGACCCAGGGCCTTGGCGGGAGACCCTCCTGAGTGCGGGGCTTGGAGTTTATTGGAGTGGGACTCGCAGGGCTTTTCTGGGGAATTATCTTTGCACATCAGCAGTTCCGTGCTGAGAAGCCTGCACTTAGAAATCTTATTTTTTTTTCTTTCTGTAATATGGATGGCTTTCAAACTCACTTACCACAGGATCCCCTTCCCCCCAGTAAAACCTGGTGTGTTTTATAGAACCCGTATTCTCTGGAGCTCCCATGTAAGACCCAGCCTAATCCTCTTAACTCGTTTTACACAGGAGGAACTGGAGGTCTGTGATGACATGGTCAAGTCAAAACAAATGGTTGGCAGACTCTGCGTCATTAATATTAAAAAAAATACATTTTATTGATTTCTTTACAGAGAGGAAGGAAGAGAGACAGAGAGTGAGAAACATCGATGAGAGAGAGAGACATCCATCAGCTGTCTCCTGCACGCCCTCCACTGGGGATGTGCCCACAACCAAGGTTTGACCGGAATCAAACCTGGGACCTTTCAGTCCACAGGCCCACGCTCTGTCCACGGAGCCAAACCGGTCTCGGCATTAATATTAATATAACATATAAATCCAGCGTCTCCCTAGGAACTGGGGTATAGCAGGGAACAAATGAACGAGTCAAAGGTATCGGAAGACATACTAATAAATGTGGTTGACAGTAACTCTATGAGAATTAGAAATCCTTACTTTTCTGCATCTTCTCACCATAGAAGGCATGTCTCTTTTCCATCTCCACTTCCTCATTTTCTAGCGTGGAGCAGGGATCATTCAGATTTGTGAGCGAATGAGTGAGTGGTTGATGATTTGGGGGCGGGAGTCTTTCCTGGTCTGTTACAAAGTGGCCAATTAAAAAAAAAACTGGTATTAGGCTTGAGGTGTATTTGTCAGCGTGTAACGCACACCAACCGTGAAAACAAAACGCTCAACATGGAATGTTCTGAGAGGTCCACCTCTGCTAAGGAGTCCATTTTGGAATCGTGTGAGACAGCCCGCAGAAGCTGGGTTATGTATGAGGAAATCCATATTTGAAAGTCATCTCTGTGGGTGGCCAAATGGTGTCATTGGCTAACACTTTCAGATCACGTCTCTCCTATTCCAATGCCTGGCCTTTCACCATGTGGCTCAAGCGCCAGGATCGCTCAGGTTCTGTCCGATCCCAACGTCTCCAGACTCCTGAGGCGTCCCCGGTCTGCTCAGCTGTAACAGAGGTGGCGAGTCACCACCTCTCAGTGAATGGCCAGTCCTTCCGAGCCGGGGGACGGGCAGCTGAGGCGGGTCCACAGGGAGCAAGCTGTGTGGTGATGGTCTGAACTGGCAGCTCACCGTGGCCTTCAGAGTCTCTGCCCTGGGAAGCGGGAAAGGCCTGGTGGAGGGTGCAGGCTGGCTCCTCTGCAGGGGAGGGAAATGGGAAGCCTGCCCACGTAGCTGGCGTTGGTACAGCAGGTGGGAGCTGGGAGCCCACTGGACCAGGGTTCTGAGCTGCCCAGGTGACCAGCACTAGTAGGAGAGATTAAAGAAAGCCAACAGCCAAAGCCGGTGTGGCTCAGTGGATAGAGCTTCGTTCTGTGGACTGAAAGGTCCCAGGTTCGATTCTGGTCAAGGGCATGTACCTTGGTTGTGGGCCCATCCCCAGTAGGGGGCGTGCAGGAGGCAGCTGATCGATGTTTCTCTCTCTCATCGATGTTTCTGGCTCTCTATCCCTCTCCCTTCCTCTCTGTAAAAAAATCAATAAAATATATTTAAAAAGAAAGCCAACAAACCAACTAGCACAGCGGTTCTCAACCTTCCTAAGGCCGCGACCCTTGCATACAGCTCCTCATGGGGTGGTGACCCCCAACCATGAAATTTCGCTACCGTGATGCATCGTGATGTAAATATCTGCATTTTCCGATGGTTTTAGGCGACCCCTGTGAAAGGGTCATTCGACCCCCAAAGGGATCAAGGCCCACAGGTTGAGAACCGCTGAACTAGCAGGAAAGATAGCGTCAACCAGGCAAATGGCTTTTCCCTGGGCCTCGCTCCTTCTCCCAGGCTTTGGCGGCGGCAGCAGACGGCTCTGCCGGGGAGGACACGAGGCCTGATGTGGCTTGCCCACGAAGCTGGCCCCCTCCCAGCTGGCTCCGGTGCGCCTCGTCATCCCGGGAAAGGGAAGGGCCCTGCAGGACCCGCTCCGTGCTCCCCAGGGACCCCCTGCTCCCGAGGGGCCCACCCAGGAGGCCCTGGATGACCACCCGGCAAGGGCCCCCAAGGCAGCACACACTTTGCACGCCACCCCCAGAGGATCGCTCCTTTCAGGTGACGGGCGGCCTGGATTGCAGAGAGGGATCTGCTGGGAGAGGACACTGTTATCTTTTAAACCAAAGCAGGCAGTGAAGTCTGGCGGCATCTGTCAAGCTCATTGCGGGCTTTCTCACGGAAATCTGGGCTTCCTCCAGAGGGCGTTCTCCTCAGGAGCGGTTGTTCCTTTCATTCTGCATGGCTTCATGGATTATTACAAAATCAGACTTCTTTTTTCCTGGGGAAAAGAAGGAAAAAATGTGCAGAAAAAGGTGAGGAATCGGGATAGATGTTTGAGAAGTAAGATGAAATGGACAGCTGTGAGTCTTATTCAGCCTTAGACACGAACAACGGAGAGCTTACAGAGGTTAGGTAAAGGGATTCGGGCTTCATCGTATGTGTAGGAGTTCATTGTAGGCTGCCAGAGGAATGTCTGACTGTAAAGACTGATGAAAGGATGGCCTAGTGCAGTGGTTCTCAACCTTCCTAAGGCCGAGACCCTTGCATACAGTTCCTCATGGGGTGGTGACCCCCAACCATGAAATGTTGCTACTGTGATGCATCGTGATGTAAATATCTGCATTTTCCCATGGTCTTAGGCGACCCCTGTGAAAGGGTTGTTCGACCCCCAAAGGGGTCTCGACCCACAGGTTGAGAACCACTGGCCTAGTGATTGAAGGAGGATGGCGGACTTTTCTCTCTTTCGTGTTGTTAGAAAATAATCTGTCACGTGGGAGAGATTATTGCAGGGCAAAAGAGTCTCAGGCCAGGAGCCGGAACCAGCCGGGCCTGAATCTCACCTTCTCCGTGTATTAGGCACCAGAGGCTGAGTACGGTCGGTGATGCTTTTGACTCTCAGTCTCTTTATCATAACACCTCCAGCGGATGCTGTGCCCTGCCGGACAGGCCTGGCGCTGGGGCGTGCCCAGGAAACGGTAGCTTTCCTTAGGAGCCACGAGTAGAACAGGAAGTACCCTGTGTGGCCACCTGCGCGGAGAGGAGCTGTGAAATGCCGCTTAGAGATGCTTCCAGACCGGGTGGGATGAGCGTGGCCTCAGGCTGGGCTGAGGGTTTTTATTTTATTTCCAAAGAAATCTGACAACGTAGCCGAAACTGGTGTGGCTCAGTGGATAGAGCGTTGGCCTGCGGACTGAAAGATCCCAGGTTCGATTCCGGTCAAGGGCATGTATCTTGGTTGCGGGCACATCCCCAGTAGGGGGCGTCTAGAAGGTGACTAATCGATGTCTCTCTCTCATTGATGTTTCTAACTCTTTATCCCTCTCCCTTCCTCTCTGTAAAAAAATGGATAAAATATAGTTTTTTAAAAAAGAAATCTGACAATGTGCTATCACTAGAATACATGTTGGAGTTTGACCATCAGTGCACCGAGTGTAAAATTCTAACACCCCTTTCCTCAATAGGAAGACGGGTGTTGCCAACTCCCTCTGCCTCTTTGTCCACCCGTTTTAAAGATTTTAAAATCCACCTGGACCTTTAACATCACGAAAGCCAGTGGCTTTGTGACTAAACAGAATTCCCTAAGACTGTCGCCTATTTCTGCCAACAGCTGGCTCCCCCGGGAGGCAGGAGAACCACCGGCTCCTCGGGCAGTGCTCTCGGTGTGTTGAGACCTGTGCCAGATCCTCAGGCTAAAAGGAAGCAGAGAATTTTGGGGTGGGAAACCTGATGAATTAAGCCAGTCATACCTACCCTCTTGGCGGGGGACATGTAAATTCTTCGTCTACACCAGCGGTTCTCAACCTGTGGGTCTCGACCCCTTTGGGGGTCAAATAACCCTTTAACATGGGTCGCCTAAGAACATGGGAAAATGCAGATATTGACATCACGATGCATAACAGTAGCAAAATGTCATGGCTGGGGGTCACCACCCCATGAGGAACTGTATGCAAGGGTCGAGGCTTTAGAAAGGTTGAGAACCACTGGTCTAAATTCACGGAAATGGCTCTTTGGAGGCTGAAAAAGTGATAAATAATGCAAGCGCCTTCCTCGTCGAATTGATTCCTCTGGATGCTCGGAGTGTCATTGGTAATCGATGCACAGTGCTAGCTGGCTCGGTGGAACACTGCTTTCCGGCCGGCGTAAGGAGGCGTCTGGGGCATTGACACACCGGAGAGCTAATTCCCTCCTGCGGGGATCAGCTGTAATCTTGTTAGCCAGATGTTGCTGCCATTAGAGCCCATCAGTCAGCCGGGGCCACAGAGAGCGAGGTTGCACAAGGCGATTGGCTAGTGAGCTGCATTCTTCGGAGGCCACCCAGGGTGTGGGGGACATTGGCTCCCTGGTGCCCTTTGGAATCCCGATGCCTGTCACTCACTCACTATAGGGGACTCTGGCTCCTGCGGTGAAACCCTGCTGCTCTGGAACTTGCAAATGTCACACTTGGGGGCCAGCTTGGGCCAGCAAAAGCCTGGAGGCCTGTCTCCTGCCCTTTTCCCCAAGCTTGGCTCTGAGCCCCCTGCCTGCTGGGAGAGCACCTGGAAATCCACCGCCGGTCCCCATTGGATAGAGCTCTGTATTCCCCATCTTTCCCTCCATAGCTCCATCCCTTGGCTGCACGGTCACCCCGAAAAAGCCGGGGATGCATTGAGATGACAGTTTGCACACAGCCGGGCCCTGGGAGGATGTGTTAGAGGGTGCATCTCCGGGCTGGAGTTGGCTCCGCCGTGAAATCTGGAGGCCCGTCCTCCTGGGGAAGATTTACAACCTCTGAGCTGTGATGTTTCTATCAGATGCCGCTGCCGGAGGTGCCGGGCGTGGAGCAGAGCAGGGCTCTGAGGGGCGTGTGCGATCTGGTCCCGCAGAGTGTGTGTGTGTGTGTGTGTGTGTGTGCGGGGATATCCAGCAGCCTGTGGCGGGCCGGGCAGGGGGGGGGGGGGGAGAGTGCAGTCGGTGAGGAGCAGAAGGCAGGGGGCTGGGAGC
>PVJN01007792.1:50117-68111 GCA_004026805.1 Lasiurus borealis | reverse complement strand
CACAGTGGCAGTGGTGGATATGTGAGAGCACTAACCAGGCAGCTCTGCTCTTCCTGCTGCTGTGGTATCAGCAGAGGCCTAGTGAGGAGCCTGAACGTCCATCCCTGCCTAGCAAGAACAAGGAACTTCACCTTCTCCAGTTGTCCATGGAAGCCTCCCCTCCAGTAAAAAACGGGACTTCCACCTCTCTCCCCTCCCCCAGCAGGAACAAAGCAGAGTCCCTCTTTTCTAGCTGGAGCAGTCTCACAGGAAGTCCATTAAAACACAGGATCCAGAGTCTTAGAATGCCTGGTTTCAATTAAAAGAAAAAAATCACTCCTCATCTTAAGAATCAGGAAGATCTCAATTTCAATGAGTGAAAACAAGATATGCCAGGACTGATATGAATTAGATATTACAATTATCCAACAAGGATTTTAAATCAGCCATCTTATAAATGCTTCAGCAAGCATTTTTTACATACCTGAGATATACAAAAGAAAATAGAAAATTTCAGCAAAGAAGTAAAATATATAGAGATATAAACAAGAATCAAATGGAAATTTTAGAAGCAACCAAATTGTTCTTAAATAAGTGAATGAATAAACTGTGGTGCATCCATAGAGTGGAATTATAAAATGAAATGAGTTATCAAAGAGACCTTGGTGAAAAAAAGCCAATCTAAAAAGGTTACATATTCTGATTCTAATCTGAAAAGACAAAACATTGTGACCTTGGAGGAAGAAAGTGGTGAATGGGGCGCAGGTTACTTTTAGGGCAGTGAAACTATTCTATATGATACAACAATGATGGTTGCATGTCAGCATACATTTGTCAGAACCCATAGAATCTACAAAACAAAGAATGAACCCTAACATAAACTATGGACTTTAGTTAATCATTAGGTAACAATGTTGTTTCATCACTTGTAACAAATGTAGCACACTGTTACAATATGCAAAACAAAGGGGAAATGGTGTGTTTATATGTTTGGGGGTGAGGAAACAGAAAGTCTATGGGACATCTCTGTAATTCCTGGTCAGTTTTTCTATGAAACTGAAACTGCTCTAAAAAATAAAATTTATTAAAAATGTACAGAAGGGAATGTTTGTAAATCATGTATCACATAATGGAGTAATAACCAGAATATATAGAGAACTACAACTCTTCAGTAACCTCAAACCCAATTCAAAAATGGATAACGGGCTTCAGTAGACATTTCTCCAAAGAAGATCTACAAATGGCCAATAAGTATATGAAAAGATCACCAACCATTAAAGAAATGCAAAACCACAATGAGATATTACTTTACACCCATTAGGATGGCCATTATAAAAAATAAAAACCAAACCAACAAACAAAAAACAGAAAATTACAAGTATTGGTGAGGATGTGGAGAAACTACAACCCTGGTGGGAAAGTAAAATTGGTGCAGCCATGTTGAAAAAAGTTTAGCAGCTGCTCAAAAAGTTAAATATAGAATTATAGTATACTCCCAGTTATTGTACTCCTAAGTGTATCCCCAAAACTTTAAAAGCAGGCCCTCAAACAGATACTTGGACACCAATGTTTATAGCAGCAGCATTCACAATAGCAAAAAGGTAGAAACAACCCAGATATTCATCAGCAGATGAAAGGAGAAACAAACTGGTATGTACATACAATGTAATACTATTCACTTTTGAAAAAGAATGAAATTCTATTATAAGCTACAACATGGATGAACCTTGAAAACATGCTAAGTGAAATAAGGTAGGCATAGAAGGACAAATATACAATTCCACTCATATAAGGTACTTAGAATAGGAAAATTCATAGTTTTGGTTTAATGGATACAGAGTTTCTATTTGGGATGATGGAAACATTCTGGAAATGGATATGGAATGGTTGCACAACATAAGGAATATACTTAGTGCCACTGAATTTTACACATAAAAATGGTTATAATGGTAAATGTTTTTGGTATGTCCATTTCTTCACAACAAAAATAGTTAAAACAAATATAGTAACTGAATTAAAAATTTAATGTTCTGAAACAACAAAATATATAGGGAGAGAGGAATGAATCAGTGAACATGAGAACAGAAAAATAGAAATTACCTGAACAACAGAGGAAAAATAGATTGAAAAAAATGAACAGAGGTTTAGTACAGGTAGAACCATAACAAATGATACAACATTTGGAAACTTGGAGTCTAGCAAGAGAGGCAGGCAAGGGAGAGGCTGAAAAAGTATTTGAAGGAATAATGGCCAAATATACTCTAAATTTGGTAAAAGACATAAGATAGATTAAAGAAGGTGAGTGAATGCCTACAGGAATTCTTCCAAAGAAATTCATGCCAAGACACTTTTTATTTAAACTTGTGAAAACTAAAGACCACAAAAGTTCCTGAAATAAACCAGAGAATTCATTACCCAGAGGGGAACATCTATTCAAATTACAGCAGATCAGCTGAGACCGGTTTGGCTCAGTGGATAGAGTGTTGGCCTGCGGACTGAAAGGTCCCAAGGTCCCAGGTTCGATTCTGGTCGGGGACATGTACCTTGCTTGCAGGCACATCTCCAGTGTAGGGCATGCAGGAGGCGGCTGGTTGATGTCTCTCTCTCATCGGTGTTTCTGACTTTCTATTCCTCTCCTTTCCTCTCTGTAAAAAATTAATAAAATATATTTTTAAAAAATTACAGCAGATCTGAAAACATGGGGGTCACAGGAAGTGGCACAACATTTTTCAAGTGCTGGAGAAAAGAACTATCAACTCAGTATTCTGTATGAAGAGAAAATCAAGACATTCTCAGAGGAAGAAAACTATAAAAGAATTGGTTGCCAGCAAAGAATAGCAAAAGGAATTTCTCTATGATGAAGGAGATAAAAGAAGGAAACTTAGAAGGGTAGAAAAAAAGGACAACATTTAGAGCAAAAATATGAATAAATGTAATTTTTTCTAATTTTTGAAATTATGTTTCAAATATAGTTCTCAATGTGTGTAGAGGATAATATTTAAGACAGTTATTTTAGAGGAGGATAAAAGAATATAAAGGGAGGTAAGATTTTTTACACTTCACTCAAACTGGTAAAATGTAGGCTGTAATAAGTTGGGAATGTATAGGGCAACCATTAAAAAGTTATACAGCTCAGGCTGGTATGGCTCAGTTGTTTGGGTATCATCTTGTGCACAAAACAGTGAACAAAAAAGCCACACTTGAATTATAACAAAAGTAATTTCATTAAGTACATACAGCCTCTACCTAATTAAAAGATGTGAACTGACAGAGTGGGTTAAAAAACATGACCTAGCTTTATGCAGTCTACAGAAAATTCCCTTTCAGGATAGAGCCAAGTGGAAAGGTTGAAAGGCACATAGACCTGAAATGAAGAAATAAAACTGTCCCTGTCTGGAGATCTTCTACTTTGAAAATCTCATAAATATACAATACAAAAGCCAGAACTAATAAATGATTTTAGCAAGGTCAGAATACAAGGCAAACATATTAATTACATTTCTGTATATTTCTATATATAACGTGGCAATCAAAATTAAAAATGCATTACTATCTATAGTTACTCAAATAGAAAAAGGAACGATTAGATGTAAATCTAATAAAAAAGCTATGAGTTTGTATTTTGAAAAGACAAAATGCTAATGAAATCAAAGATCTAAACAAATGGAAAGACATATGTTCATGGATTGGAAGCCTCAATATAGTAAAGATGTCAATGCTGTCCAAATCAATCTATTGGTTTAATGCAATGTCCATCCAAGTTATTAATCAGCAATAAACAGGAATCTTTTGATCCAAGTTGCTTTATTTATTTAACAATCTCAAATTCCAACAAAAACAATAGGGAAAAAACAAAGTCATTCTTTTTTTTATTCTTTATTAATTAAGGTGTTAACATATGTGTCCTTATCCTCCTTTATTCCCCTGCCCGCCCCCTCCACTCATGCCCTCACCCCTCTGGAATCTGTGTCCATTGGTTAGACTTATATGCATACATACAAGTCCTTTGGTTAATCTCTCCCCATTACCCCCACCCTCTCCTACCTTCCCTGTGAGTTTTGATGGTCTGATCAAAACTTCTCTGTCTCTGGATCTATTTTTATTCATCAGTTTATGTTGTTCATTATATTACACAAAGGAGTGACATCATGTGATAATTATATTTCTCTGACTGGCTTATTTTGCTTAGCATAATGCTCTCCAGTTCCATCCATGCTGTTGCAAATGGTAAGAATTCCTTCTTTTTTTTACCACAGCATAGTATTCCATTGTATAGATGTACCACAGTTTTCTAATCCACTCATCTGCTGATGGACACTTAGGCTGTTTCCAAATCTTAGCTATGGTGAATTGTGCTGCTATAAACATAAGAGTGCATATATTCTTTCTAATTGGTGTTTCTAGTTTCTTGGAATATATTCCTAGAAGTGGGATCACTGGGTCAAATAGGAGTTCCATTTTTAGTTTTTTAAGGAAATGCCATACTGTTCTCCACAGTGGCTGCACCAGTCTGCATTCCCACCAGCAGTGCACGAGGGTTCCTTTTTCTCCACATCCTGGCCAGCACTTGTCTGTTGATTTGTTGATGATAGCCATTCTGCCCGATGTGAGGTGGTACCAGATTGTTGTTTTGATTTGCATCTCTTGGATGATTAGAATGTTTTCATATGTCTCTTGGCATTCCGTATGTCCTCTTTCAAAAAGTACTTATCCTCCATTTTTTTTTAATTGGATTGTATATCTCCCTTTTGTTAAGTTATATGAGTTCCCTGTAACTGTTGGAGATTAAATCCTTATTGATGATAACATTGGCAAATATGTTCTCCCATGCAAGTGGGCTTTTTTGTGGTTTTGTTGATGGTTTCTTTTGCTGTGCAGAAGCTTTTTATTTTGATGTAGTCCCACTTGTTTATTTTCTCTTTAGTTTTCATTGCCTTAGGAGCTGTATCAGTGAAGATATTGCTTTGGCATATGTCTGAGATTTTGCTGCCTGTGGATTCCTCTAATATTTTTATGGTTTCTCATCTTATGTTTAAGTCCTTTATCCATTTTGAGTTTCTTTTTTGTGTATGGTGAAAGTTGGTAGTGTATTTTCATTTTTTTTGCATGTATCTGTCCAGTTTTCCCAACACCATTTATTGAAGAGACTGTATGGACTCCATTGTATGTCCATGCCTCCTTTGTCAAATATTAGTTGAGCATAGTGATTTGGGTCGATATTTGGATTCTCTATTCTATTCCATTGGTCTATATGTCTGTTTGTGTGCCAATACCAGGCAGCTTTTAGAACAGTGGATTTGTAATACAGCTTGATATCTAGTATTGAGATCCCTCCTATTTTGTTCTTCTTTCTCAGGATCACTGTTATTCGTTTTTTTTTGTTTTTTTTTTTATTCCAGATGAATTTTTGGAGAGTTTGTTCTAGGTCTGTGAAATATGCCATTGGTATTTTAATGGGGAGTGCATTGAATGTATATATTACTTTGGGTAGTATGTACATTTTAATGATGTTGATTCTACTAATCCATGAACACAGTATGTTCTTCCATCTGTTTATGTCTTTCTCTATCTCTTTTATCAGTGTCCTGTAATTTTCTGAGTATAAGTCTTTTACCTCCTTAGTTAAGTTTAATCTTAGGTATCTTACTTTTTTTTGGTGCAATGGTAAATGGGATTGTTTTTTAATCTCTCTTTCTGTAAGTTCACTATCCTATATAATAAAAGCCTAGGTGGCATCATGCCCTTGCACAACACTCTCATGCAACATTGTCACAAGATGGCTGCCACAAGATGGTCACATGCACATTGGAGGTGGGGCCAGACGACCATTTAGTGCACTGAGACCTGGGGCTCCCGCAACTCTTCGGGTGCGGAGAAGGCAGGTCCTGGTGGAGGAAGTGGGTCACGGCAGTGGAGGGCAATTGTGGGGTATTGGGCCAGCAGTTGGGGGCAATCAGGCTGGCAGGGGAGAGCAGTTGGGGGTGATCAAGCTGGCAGGGGAGTGTAGTTGTGGGCATTCAGACTGGCAGATGAGGGCAGTTGTGTGTGATCAGGTCAGCAGGGGAGGGCAGTTGTAGGTGATCAGGCTGGCAGGAGAGGGCAGTTGTGGGAAATCAGGCTGGCAGGCAGGTGAATGGTTAGAAACCAACAGTCCTGGATTGTGAGAGAGATATCCAACTGCCGGTTTAGGGTCAGACATCCCCAAGGAGTTCCCTATTGGAAAGGGTACAGGCTGGGTTGAGGGACACCCTTCACCCCCCACTCCCTGTGCATGAGTTTCATGCACCAGGACTCTAGTTGGTTTATAAAAATACCATAGATTTCTTGGCATTAATTTTGTATCCTGCTACATTGCCAAATTCACTTATTAGGTCTGATAATTTTTTATGGAGTCTTTGGGGTTTTCTTTGTACAGCATTATTCATCTGCAGATAATGACAGTTTTATGTCTTCTTTTCCCATTTGGATACCTTTTATTTCTTTGGTATCCATGGCTATCACTTCCAGTACTATGTCGAACAGCAGGAATGATGAAGTGGGTATCCCTGTCTCGTTCCTGGTCTTACATAAAATAGTTTTAGTTTTTGCCCATTGAGTGTGATATTGGCTGTCGGTTTGTCATATAAGACTTTTATTATGTTGAGGTATGATCCCTGTATTCCCATTTTGCTGAGGGTTTTATCCAGAAAGGGTGTTGGATTTTGTCAAATGCTTTTTCTGCATCAATTGCGATGACTGTGGTTTTTATCTCTCAATTTATTTATGTGATATATATATATATATATATATATATATATATATATAACTTTTTTATTGATTTGCGGATATTTGTACCATCCTTGCATCCCTGGGACAAATCCTACTTGATCATGGTATATGATCTTTCTGATGTAATGCTGGATCTGATTTGCTAGAATTTTGTTGAGCATTTTGGCATATATGTTCATGAGGGATATTGGTCTGTAATTCCCCTTCATTGTATTGTCTTTCTTTGGTTTTGGTATTAGAGTAATTCTGGCTTCATAGAATGAGTTTGGAAGCATTCCTTCCTCTTGATTTTTTTTGGAATAGTCTGAGTAGGATAGGTTTTAGTTCTTCTCTGAATGTTTGGTAAAACTCTCCTGTGAAGCCATCTGGTTCTGGGCTTTTGTTTGCTAGAAGCTTTTTGATGACTTGCTTCAATTTCCTCCATATTTATCAGCCTATTTTTATATCTTCCTGATTGAGTTTTGGAAGGTTGTATTTTTCCAAGAATTAAGTCATTCTTCTTGATTCCATAACTTAATATGTAGCCATAGCGATAAAGACTATGGTATTGGTAGAAGATAGATACATACATCAATTATACAGAATAGAGAATCCAGAAATAGCCTGCATAAATACAGCAAAATGATTTTTGAAAGAATGGTGAGCAAAGATAGTCTTTTCAACAAATGCTGCTGGAGCAATTGAATATCTTTTAGGGGAAGAAAATAAGCCTAGTTCTAATCGTTGTACCATATATAAAAATTAACTCAAAATTGACCATAGAGTTAAATGTAAAATTTAAAACTAGATAGAGGTAACATAGGAGAAAATATTCAGGACCTTGGGCTTGATGAAGAAATGACACCAAAAGAATGATTCATAAAGTAAATTTAAAAAGATAATTTCAGCTTCATAAAATGTAAGTCCTTTGCTCTATGAAAGATCCTGTTAAGGAATGAAAAGGTAAGCTACCACACATATTTCTGCCAAAGGAATCATATCTGGAAAACATGAAAAATTCATCAAAACTCAACAGAAAAAATAAAATAATCCAATTAGAATATAAGCAAAAGACATGAAGAGGTATATCACAGAAGGATATATGGTTGACAAACACAAAAATATATCCAGTTAAACATCAGAGAAATGCAACTTAAAGATCATGATGATGTAATGTATACCTATAAGAACAGCTGAAATGAAAAATAGTGACAGGACTAAATGCTGGCTAAGATGAGGAGAAATTAAATCACTCATCCACTCCCAGTGGGAATGAGAAATGGAACAGCCACTCTGGGAAAATAAGCCTTCATTTACCATACAACCTAGAATGAAAACTTATGTCCACTCAAGAACCTCTATTCAATTGTTTATAACAGCTTTATTTGATATAACCCAAAACTAGATATAACTACAATTTCCCTTAATTGGCAAATGAGTAAACTGTCGTAAGTCATACTATGGAATATTACTTATCAGTAAAAAAGAATCTATTGATCCAAGTTGTTAAATTGGATAGATCTCAAGAGCATTGAGCTGAGAGAAAAAGCTAATATCAAAAGATCACATACTGATCTGTATCACATGGTTTTATTTATATAACATTCTCAAAATGATGAAATTATAGAGATTAGTGGTTGCTAAGAAATAAGGATGGTCTACAAACAATTAAGCTAACTATGTTCTTTTCTCTGTGGGAGCTCAATGTGCAATTACTGTTGTTGCTTATATGGGTTTCCCTAAGGGACCTTGGCGATAGCCCTTTCATTGGACACTCCTGTCTGACCTCATGCTGTTGGATGCTTTTGGAAAGCCCCAGGACACAGTGGCCAGGGTCCATATTGGCCAAGTCATCATCTCCTTCTACACCAAGCTGCAGAACAAGGACCATGTGAATGAGGCCTTACACAGGGCAGGTTCAAGTACCACCAGAAGATTCACATCTCCAAGAAGAAGGCTTTACTGAGTTTAATTCGGATGAATTTGAAGGTGTGGAGGCTGAAAAGCGGCTTATCCCAGATGACTGTGGAATCAAATACATCCATAATCATGGCCCCTTGGACAAATAGCTTCAGGCTAACCCCTCCTTACATCCACCAATAATTCCTATTTCCTGTCTCCCAAAAGATAAAGATGGGGAGGGAGAGGATGTGACTTTAAAGGTTTAACAAGAGGGTGATCTTTGAGGTGATGGAATAGTTCTATATCTTGTTGAGGTGGTAGTTACAACAATATACAGTGGTATCTCGAGATACGAGTTTAATTTGTTAACCTTGAGGCGTGGGAAACTATGAGATGCTCAAGTCATGGTAAACGTGGGTCGTGTGCAGCCGGTCAATCCGAGCAATTACTCCTATCTCAAATGTTGCTCGTATTTCAAAGCAAAAATCTCTCGCTCCATGGCTCATATCTCAAAAATCTCGTATGTTAGGGCACTCGTATCTCGAGGTACCACTGTACATGGGAACAATATGCACACATTATACCAATGTAAAATCTCTGGGTTTGACATTGTCTTATAATTAAGATGTAACCTTTGGGGGAAACTGAATTAGGCACATAAAATCTCTCTGTACATGTTTGCAAGTTCCTATTCTTCAGGTATCCTAATATATAAAGAGCCAGGCCCCTTAGTGTCCAAAATAACCAAACAGACGACCGAATGCCAGGCTGCATGCGTAGCAGGCTTGGGTGGGTGGGAACTGGTGAGTGGGCTGAACTGCTGACCTCTCGGTCCCTCCTGGATTGCAGGTGCTTGGCAACACAGCACTGACTGCTGCTGCTAAGGCAGGTGTGATGTGATTGGTTCGGGGGCTCTGCCATTGCCCACAATCGCCCCATAGAGGGAGGTCCAGGCCACCAGCTGGGGGAGCTCTGTGATCTCTCCAAAGAGGAAGGCCCAAGCTACCTGGCCAGCAGCAGTGGGCAGGGCCTCCCTCTGGGTGGCGATCAACTGAGGGGCTCCTGGACTTGCTATTCATCACTCTTGGAGATGAAATTTATCCATCTTTTCTAGGAAATTCTTGAAAAACCTTATAACCATGGATTTGAACTCTATATCCAGTTGTTTGTTTTCCTCCATTTCTTTTGTTTGTGATCTGTTCCTCTGTCTCTGCATTTTCGCTGCTTTCCTGAGTTGGAAGAGTAACTTTATGTGCTAGTTGTCTTATATGGCCCAGTAGCTCTGCCTCCCCAGTTGTCTGAGGTGGACTCTCTTGGTGCAACCCTTTGTGGACTGTGCATATAGCCTTATTGTAGTTAAGTCTTGATTGTTGTTGGTACCACTGGGGGGAATTGACTATCAAGCCAATTGGTTGTGAGGATCAGCTGTGTCTATGTCAGAAGAACTTCTGTGCTGGAGTCAGCCTTATGATTCAAAACTTGCAAGATTGCAAAAGCCTCTGTGTTCAGCTGGAATGGGGCAGAGTTTCAGGGCTGAGCAGACAGCCTTGGCTTCCCATCAGTCCTGCCCTATTTGGCCCCTGGGTCTCAGTGTTTCTCGATAATCGCTGCAGAAACAGTTCATTGCAGTCAGAGTGGATTTCAGCACAGTTGGGAGGTTTTGTCTTCCTCCTGCTGTGTGTGCACTCGTGCTTGTATGCCTCCAGACTCTGCCCTTTCACAGCTCCTCTAAGTTTTCATGCACTCCTCCCTTTTCAAGACAGTCCATATCCCCCCCATATGAGTCTCGCTCGGAACTGGGGTTCGGTGCAGTTGGAACTGGGGTTCAGTGCAGTTGGGAGTTTCTGTCTCCCTTCCACTGGAGGAAGCCAGCCAGGCTTCCCACCACCTGTCCTCTCTATGTGCGTGTCTCCATACCTTCGCTTTTTGCAGCTCTTCTGAGTCTCCATGAGCCCCTCTCTTTCCTTCTAGTTGTAGAATTTCCACTCAGCCAGCTTTCCTGTCGTTCTGTCTTTTAGCTATAGTTTTAAAATTGTTGTGCAAGGCAGCAGTTTAGGTGTTCACCTATGCCACCATCTTGGTTTTCTCTCAGTATGAGCAATAAAGTTTATGTTTTTAAAGAGAACTGTTGATGTTCATGGATTAGAAAGAACTATATAGTTATTTAAAAATGGCAAGATGAGGACAAGAATAATGTTAGAACTAAGAATTATATGAGAGATTTAGCAATCTTAGATGTTCCTTAAAGACCGAGACTTTTTTCATTTGTCATTTCACACATTCCGTGGTGTACTGAAACAGTGCCTTGAATAGGTAGGTGTTCAATAAATATTGTTAAATATGTGATGAGAGTCAAATATTATGGGAAAGGATCTTTGTGCCACTACTTTATCTCATAGATATGTCTTTTATGCACTTAACATATTGTATTTGTATTTTCTCAAATAAAAGGTTCTCTGAAGCCAAGTAACCTAACCTAGCTTTGTTTATTTGGAATTTAACATAGCTCCCAACATATTATTGTCCACTGGGTCTAATATATGCATTTTCCCCTTTAAAGGCATTTGGACACCTTCATGATAGAAAGGCCCTTTTCTTCATCTCTTGATGATTTGATAGTCGGCTGGGAATGAAAGCTATGGTCCTCTGTATTGATCAGCAGATACTTGATTGATTTGGTATTTAGCTTAGTCAAGTAGTTATTGATATGTTCAAAAGGACTTTTCTAAAGAATTAGCATATTTTTATAATAATAAATAGAAATTTAATAATAAAGAATGTCTATTGATTATATTAACTATTACAATTAAATAATTTTAAGACCATGGTTTCTTTTTTGCAGATATAAATAGTTGGCAATTTTTCTAGTAGTTTGGTTAAAAATCAATAGTAATTAAGTTCTTTTTTTATTAAACTGTAAATTGTCTTGAAAGATACAGGTCTTAACCTTCTGATCTTTCTTTGTACTAGTGGCCCAGTGCACCAAATTCATGCACTAGGGGAGAAGGGTTCCTCGACCTGGCCTGCACCCTCTCACAGTCCAGGAGCCCTTGAGGGATATCCCACTGACAGCTTATGGGAGAGGTCACCGCTACCACCACTGCGCTTTCTAGCCATGAGCCTGGCTTCTGGCTGAGTGCCGCTTCCCCGCAGGTGTGCATTGACCAGCAGAGGGAAGCTTCTGTATTGAACATCTACTCCTTAGTGGTCAGTGCGTATCATAGTGACCAGTTATTCTGCCATTTGATCAAATTGCATATTAGCCTTTTATTATATAGGATTTTTTTTTTTCAGATAAGAAAGTATTCACATGGCACAAAATTCATAAAGTAAAGAAAGATACATAATTAGGTCTCCTTGACAGGGAAGCAAACCTACCTTTCTGATTCCAGTCATCTAGTTGTTCTACTCAAAGGGAAGCCAAGGACATGTTTTAATGTGATTATTTTCTTTCTAATTATACAGATTGAAGATCTCAAGCAGACAAATCATGCCTTGAAAGAATATGTTAGAAACCTCGTGAATAGTAAGGAGGTGGTAAGCAATCAAATAGTCAATTTAACCAGTCACAATGAGCATCTTTGTAAAGAATTGATTAAAATTGACCAACTAGCAGAGCAATTAGAAAAACAGAAAAATTTTGTGGTGGATACTGCCGACAAGGAACTTGAAGAAGCCAAGGTATTAGACTTACCACTGATAGGATTTTTTTTATTTAATATATCTTTATTGTTCTTCTTTTCCCCTCCATGGCTCCCCTCCACCCATTTCCCACCCAACCCTCTGCCCTTACCTCCCCACATTGTACTTCTCCATAGGTGTACGATTTTTGTCCAGTCTCTTCTCGCACCCCCCACACCCCTTTCACCCTGAGAATTTTCAGTCCATTCCCTTTCTATGCCCCTAATTCTATTATATTCACCAGTTTACTCTGTTCATCAGATTTTTTATTCACTTGATTTTTGATTCACTTGTTGATAGATATGTATTTATTGTTTATAATTTTTATCTTTTCCTTTTTCTTCTTCTTCTTAAAGAGTACCTTTCAGCATTTCATATAATACTGGTTTGGTGTTGATGAACTCCTTTAGCTTTTTCTTATCTGTGAAGCTCTTTATCTGACTTTTACCTAATGGGGTTTTTTAAAAAAATTTATGTATAATTGACAAATGTCATTAAAAATAATTTCAGGTGTACAACATAAGATTCAGTATATTATTGTGAAATGATTACAGTAATTCTAGTTATTGTAGTTATCAATCTATTGATCAAGACTTTAATTCTACTTTAAATATCATGTAATTATTAACTACAAAGGAAAAGTGACATTCTCATTTATATGATTTAAAAACTTTTTAGATTTGACATAATATTTAAATTTCTGTTCTATTAATTGTTTTGTATCTTACATTTTTTCTTTTAAAATTTTTAAGAAAATTTCCTAAGTAAGATTTGTAATGGTAAAAACTTCAAGCAGTAATAATGTTCTGTATGTCAAACATTTCTCCCCATTCTTTTTTTTCTGTTTGTATGACATCCATTATATTTCACCCTTTAGAAAAAGTATTTTTAACCAAAGTTTAAAATTTCTTGTAGTCATAGTTGTCAATATTTTGATTGTTTTATTTTAGAAGTTCCCTCTCCCTTTTAAAGATCTGAATAGACTTTATTTGTCACAGCAAAACTGCCTGGCTGGTGTGGTTCAATAATTGAGTGTCAACCTATGAACCAGGACGTTACAGTTCTATTCCCGGTCAGGGCACATGCCCGGGTTGTGGGCTTGAACCTCAGTTTGGGGCATGGAAGAGGCAGCTGATCTAAGACTATCTCATTATTGATGTTTCTTTCTTTCTTTCCTGCTCCATTCCTGTCTGAAATCAATAAAAATATATTTATAAAAATTAAGTAAATTCATACCAAGCAGAATATATAGAGATTTACTATATACTCCCTGCCGTCACACCATCATAGACATCCCTTATCAGAGTGGTTACCATGGAAGAACCTACATTGACAAGTCATCTCTTATCTAAAAGGTTTGTGGCTGTGATGCTGTAACACTGAAACCAAATGAGCAGCAGGCAGGGTGGGGTGCGAGCTACTAGCAGCAAAGAGCCATAAGCAGTGGAGGGTGGAGCAGCGAGCTACTAGCAGCAGAGAGTTACTAGAGGCAGAGAGCTACAAGCAGTGGAGGGTGGGAGAGCTAGCTAAAGCAAGTGAGCTATTCGTGTAAGATTTCATGCACACTGGGCCTCTATTTTTTACTTAGTTTACATTTAGGTTCACTCTTGGTGTTGACTATTCTGTGGGTTTGGACAAATGTAAAATGACATTTATCCGCCATTGTACTATCAAAAAGAGTAGTTTCAATGCCCTGAAAATCCTGTGTACTTTGCCTCGTGTTGACTCTGCTTTGGGAAGGCCTTCTCACTTCAAGAACTACAAGAATATTTTCTAAAATTGTCTTTTAATTCTTTTAAATATTTTTTTTCCAAAAATTATAATCCTTTGAAATTTTTTTGTTCTAGTATGAAGTAGGGTTAACTAGTGCTTTCTTTAGTCACTGATTTGAATTGCCATTTTATCAGCTGCTGAATTCACAAATGTTTGTGAACACAGTTCTGAGCTGATTGGTTTCATTGATTCATTTGCTATTTCTATGCCACTGCCACATTATTCCAATTGCTGTAGCTACTTGACATTTTGGTAACATCTTTCTTGATTGAGATTTAATACTCTGCCATGAAATTTAGAAACTGGGAATTTCAACATTATTATAAAATGAAGACATTTTTGTTTCACATTGCTGCCTGATTGTTTATAAGCAAAACACAGAGTGGATTTGAAAGCTGAAACACAACCTATTGAATTCTTAAGTATTGTGTGAATGTGCTTTATTTGATTTTATTAATCACCAAATTAGTGAACTGTGTTTGTAATAACATAGTTTCCCAAAGCTAAGTGTTGTTACCTGTTATTTCTTTAAAGAAAAACTATGTTTTTATTGATTTCAGAGAGAAAAAAAGAGAGGGAGAGAGAGAGAGAAAAATCAATGATAAGAGAATCATTGATGGGCTGTTTTCTGCATGCTCCCTACTGGGGGTCGAGCCCGCAACCTGGGTATATGCCTTTGACCAAAATTGAACTCAGGACCTTTCAGCCCACAGGCTGACACTGTATCCACTGACCGAAACTGGCTAGGGTCCTATTATTTCTTAAACATCCTTTTAATGTACTCTTGTTACCATATTATATATTCCTGTCAGTAGCATATGATAAAGCACTTAATGATTAGGCTGAAAACGTGTGTTATTGAAGGCATTATTTGTTACAGTAATTTGAAATATAATTAATGAATTCTAGGATGGTGTTTGTTTATATGCAGTTTACCGCAGTTACTTAGAAAGAATAAGTAAGTCTAAATTAAGTGAAAAGTCTATTTAAATTGTGATGTTTATTCCTTTAATATAAGAGCACAATCTTCTTTACCAATGCTTCCCTGAGGAGGTTCTTAGCACAGCTAATTGAGAGAGTAGATAAGAATGATATGCTATTATTTTGTGAATTATTTATGTTGTCATGAATGCTACTAAAGTATTTGAAGGACATTTAAAAACAGCTTGAATATTTTAAACATTTTTCAAATAAATTCTTTTGTTTACATTGTTACTTTAAGAATATTATTCTTTATTTATAATATAATGGTAAGTTGAGTTTAGACTCAATTATATAAATTATAAAGTTAAAGAATGCTGGATTAATGTTTTATTATATCATCTCTGCTTTTTCTTCAAGTTAAGAATTTACTGAACTCTTTCCCAGGCTCAGGGCATCTAGTTGGCCAAAATCCCAGGAAGAGAGCATCCAGGTTAGACGTCATCAGTTTTAAAAAGCTTTAGAGTCTGCATTGTAGAGATAGTGACTACTCTGTCAGGGTAAATGCTCTGCTATCAAAGGGAGAGTTTTAGGAATGGAAAATGTCTAAAATAAAAGAGCTAGGATTTACCTAAAACTGAAAATATTAAACTCACAGGTGGAAATTCTGCCTGGCTCACAAAAGAATGTTTCTTGGAAATATATATCCATATATAAGGTGGAATGTTTGGTATATTTGAGAATTGGAAAACCATTCGGGGAAAGGTGAGTAGCGGTCTTAGAACAAGCAGAAATAGCATTGCTGATGCAGGGACAACATTGGAAAGTTGAAAAAGAGATGAGATGGATATAAGTCCTTCGGGTTGGTAGAATGCCCTGACCTGAAGTCACCAACCTCAGAAGGCAAGGATTATAGGTACATGGGGATAGAAAGCCGCAGGGCCAGTGTTGGGAAACTGAACGCTAGTGCATGTTGTCCTCCTCCTCACGACACCAGGCATGCAGTTCAGGTATCCAGTTACTAGGAGAAATTCCTTGTCTGACTTATGGGATGAGGTTTGAAATGAGAATTTCTAATTTGAGAACTAAGAATATTTGGATCCTTACACTCTTTGACATTATGCTCTGGATAGGTGGAGGTAGAGTGTGATGTTTAAGCTACTGTTCGTTTATGTGGAATTGAGAAAGATGGTATTAAATTTATTTATTCAGAAGAGATCATTTTTAGTCATTTTTTTAAAGGTCAGCTTTTTCTTTTCTTTCTTTTTTTTTTTAGGTCAGCTTTTTAAAAAGGAACTTCTCCCATCATTTACTCCATAAAAATGTTTTAAGCATTTAGCATTGTATTATCTATTGCTATCTTACAAATTACCCCTAAACCTTAATGGCAATAAATGACAAACATTTGTATCTCGCAGTTTCAATTGCCACTTAGCTGAATGGTTCTGGTTCATGGTTTCTTAGGAATTATCATCAAGATGATGGTGAGGCCACAGTCATTGCTTGACTGTCCTGGAAGATTTGCTTTTACAATGCCTTACTCAGATGGCCATTGGCTTTTGTCAGGAAGCCTCAGTTGCTCACCAGGTGGACCTCTCTCTCTGGTCGTTTGATATAATCTTTACAGCAGCTGGCTTGTCTCCAAGCCTGTGATCCAAGAGAGACAGCAAGGAGGAATTGGTAATGCCTGTGATGATCCAAAAGCTGTGCACCAGCACTCCCACTACATCCTGTTCATTAGATGTGTGTCACTAAGTGTAGCCCACACTTAAAGGGGAGGGCAGGTAAACTCCCTTTTTTGAAGGAAAGAATATTAGAGTTCGTGGACATTTAAAAACCACCACAACTATATACTTCCTTTTATCTTCTCATATTGAGTTTGTCATTAATGTCTTAAGAAGGTATTTCCCAGATAATTGAACAGAACATTTTGAAATATGAAGAAACAAAGTTGGAGTTTCACCATTACCAGTTTCTTGATAGAATTTATATTTTAAATTCACATAGGGGTCATTATTAGACTGGGTCTCTGGTAACTTCTGTCATTATTTTTAACTTTGTATGTGATTCGGTCAATGAAAAATATTTTAAAACCTATCATGTAGAAGGCAAAAGTAAAGTTTATTTAAGTTTTAACCCCCCTACACACCACACACACACACACACACACATACACACTACTTCCTCTTTTCTCTGCTTGCTTTATTTTTCTCTGTAGCACTTTTCTACTACTTTACTCCTCTCTCCTTCTGCTCCAGCCACACTAGCCTCCTTACTATTCCTTGGAATTTAGCAGACATCTTTTGTTTTTAGGACCTTTGCTGTAGGCTGTATCTTCTGTGAGGAGTGTTTTCCCAGATTTTTGTAAGATTGACTTCCTAAGTCTTTGCAGAAAGGGCTCCTTTCATTGAGGACTTCTCTGATCACCCTGTTTAAAATTCCAATCTGTTCCTTCATAGACACTCCAATATCTTTAACTCTGCTCTTTTTTTCTATTGCACTATATAATTTATTTGTTAGATTTATTTTTTATTGTCTACCTAGCTTATAAGATCCTCCAAAAAGACCCTTCAACATTTCTTCTAATACTAGTTGGATGGTGATGAACACCTTTAGCTTTTTCTTATCTATGAGGCTCTTTATCTGACCTTCAATTCTGAATGATAGCTTTGATAAGTAGAGTAGTCTTGGTTGTACGTTCTTGCTTTTCATCACTTTGAATATTTCTTGCCACTCTCTTCTGGCTGAAAAGTTTCTGTTGAGAAATCAGCTGACAGTTGTATGGTAATTAACTGCTTTTTTTTTTTTTTTTTTTTTTTTTTTTTTTTTTTTTTTTTTTTTTTTTTTTTTTTTTTTTTTTTTTTTTTTTTTTTTTTTTTTTTTTTTTTTTTTTTTTTTTTTTTTTTTTTTTTTTTTTTTTTTTTTTTTTTTTTTTTTTTTTTTTTTTTTTTTTTTTTTTTTTTTTTTTTTTTTTTTTTTTTTTTTTTTTTT